>SNQJ01S0027599.1:24330-45300 GCA_010110895.2 Picea sitchensis
TAGATGTTGCATTGGTTTTGTCACCATGCAACATTGGGATCATCACCAACTCACTACTCTTTGTTCAGTCAGTTAATTGAACACTAGTTGACTAGTTAACTTAGCTAGGTGGCAGATCAATCCTGTAACTGCCTAAGAGACTAGACTAGGTAGCAGTTCACTCATGTAACTGCTGGTGTGTGTCCATATCACTCTAGAACACCACTATGGCTCATTAGTTACTCATGTATCCTATATCTATTGTAATTTGTTCATTCTTTGAGTGTGGTATATAGTTAATGAGAATTCTTTCATTCTTTCTCTTCTTCTTCTTCTTTCTCAAATTCTCTCTGCAAATGTGTGTGGTATTTTCTAGCTAGATCTATTATGTGTAGGTTCAACACATTTATAGTAAGTAACTTCCAGGTGTCACCAAACTAACAAATTCGATAGGAGATATGAGCAGGAAAGATGGCGCAAAGGAAGCCGAGCAGTCAGAGAGATTCATCCCTAGTCTATGAAACGGTTTTTGTTTAATCATTGCAAATCGGTTCATATGCCAAGACTTTCAGTTGAAATTATTATAGTCAGTTTTAGAAGATGAAACATTTTGGTTTCAACCATTGTAATCGAATTGTATAAGTACTATAAATTTTGAATGAATTAATTTTGGCAAAAGTGCAAGGGTGCCTTTTTGTTGCTTCTAAACTCTATTGTAATTTTCTGGAGTTGAATTGAATATACATGCAGAATCTTTTGAAGTCTCTATGAAAAGATTCTAATGGTGGTGATATGAGTTCTGTCTTCTCTCATCATATGTATTTCATGTGATTCTTTATTTCCATTTGCATTGCCTTCTATTTAAATTGGATAGTTAAAAGCTCAGAATTCATCTCGTGATTGTCTTAGCTTAAGCAATTTAAACTGTGTGAATTTTCTCTTAACTAATTCAGAATTCATTTCAGTAATGCTCTGATACAATTATTTGTTTTCTCTTTCTTCTTACACCCTACTTAAACTCAAATTAATAACTCAGATTCATTGCCTCAATTATCCTTTATCCTCTGGAGAGTTCTACAAGCCAGTCATTTTTTTCATTCAATTTCAAAATTTTGACTCCATAGCCCTGAGTGTTCATCCCCTTCTTTGCTAGCAAATTTTATAAAAAAAAAACAAAACAAACAAAATCTAGCCACTAATTGCCAAAGATATATCAAGTGACACAAGAGAGCCCTTTCTGAGTTGAGCAGGCTAGTGGCCCAGCTCTAATGTAGGTTGAAATAGTTACCTATATCATTTGTCTATCAGTCGGACAAAATTTACATAGTGCTAACAGATCCAAGATTCAAATGCTTTTGGTAGGGGTCAAACTCTACCCCTTACATACCACCACTAAGCCATTTTAGGAGGTGTGTCTTCCCTTAAAAAATAATGATGTGTCAACTTACATTTACTAAAAACAAAAAATGTTAGTTATCCTTTATAAAAATTAAAAAAACATAATCCCAATAATTAAGTTCATATATCCTTATTATCAAAAAAACGAATTTAAACCTATTACAATTTGAAACTTTTATAACCACATTTTACCACTAATTTTTTTCCTATATCTGAATCATGTTTAAACTTAATAAACAACCCATAACCTATTATGATGGTTGGCATTTGAGGTGGGGTGTTCCCCTGGGGCTGTTGATAAGGTGCCAAATTTTAATCCTTAAAAATTGAGAAAATTAGTTAGGAATTTCTTAAATTGTATAATTGGGAATTCGTAGATATCAAAAAGATATTTCCAACGATATACATAATGCACAAAATGGACACCTGAGTCAATCTAACCACATTTTACCACTGATTTTTTCCCTATATCTGACTCATGTTTAGACTTAATAAAAACCCCATAACTTATTATGATGGCTGGCAGTTGAGGTGTTGTGTTCCCCCAGGGCTGTTGACAAGGTGCCAAATTTTAATCCTTAAAAATTGGGAAAATTAGTTAGGAATTTCTTAAATTGTATAATTGGGAAGTCGTAGATATCAAAAAGATCTTTCCAAGGATATAAATAATGCATAAAATGGACACTTGAGTCAAAATTTATGGCCAAAATACAAACAATGGTCTAGGAGGGACTATCCCTTTTCAAAATAGTTGGTGGGAACTCCTCCGATTTGAATTGGAGGAGTTAGTGGGAACTGCTATGATTTTAATCAAAGGATAAGTTATGAACTTCACTAGGTGTGAACCGATGCTTGTATGGGGAACCGTTACTGTTCATGGTTCCAGGGGGAGCATGAGTGATATGATTTCAGTATTGCATCAGAGTGTTGCCATCAATGCCAAAGGGCGAGATTGTTGATTAAGCTTGGTTGTCATTGATGTCAACCCTTGAAGAAAGCCCCATAGAAAAAAGGTTTGGGTAATGGACCCAAGATTGTTTGATGTAAATATGACTCATTATTGTTTTTTCATGGTTGATAAGAAGTAAATATGGATGAACTCCAAAGTGGTCCCCTTGTGGTGAAATCCCTCACGGGAAGATGCTTTGCGGAGTAATAGAACCCATGCTTAATTGTGGAATAATGAGATGAAGGATAGTGAATTTTTCATGGAAAATATCCTATATGGATAGTGTTTTTCATGCCATTTCCGGTGGTATGTGGAACATCACATAACTCCTCACGGCTAGAGAGTTATGGCCATGAGAAGTTGGAGACCCCGGGTTTGGGTAATGGACCCAAGTTTGTTTGATGGGTAACGGTATGAGTTATGATATATTTTGATAATACTATTCTATATGGATATTACATGTCATGCCATTTACGTTGGTATGTGTAGCGTCCACATAACTTCTCCGCGGTTTGAGGGACATGGCTTTACAAAGTTGGAGGACCCCTCATATGTCATCTAAAGTCCCAAGATTAAAGTAGTCAAAAGTGGTTTAAGATATTTTAAAAGGTAAATAATAAAATTGACATTAGGTGTATTATAATTCAAAGTGAATACAAAATAAATTATTTCAATAATAAATTTAATGGAGAAATTAGAATTAGGTTAACCCTAAAATAAGGGAAAGTGGGGCCAGTGACCTAGAGATGTTTTAAGGAAGCTACTTGGAGGTATAAATAATAGGCAAGGCTCCCTCATTTTAAGCACACTTGAACATATTGAATATCTGAGTTAATGCAGGGTAGACAATGATATCTAAGCCAAATTTCTAAGGGAATGTGAAAGCGAGAGAAATTTGAAATGCAAAGGGAAGGATAAATTCTTTTGATGGTGCTTTCTAAGGTATGTTATTCTGGTCATCTCACCATTTTTTTTCTATTTTCTTTCTATAATGATTCAAACCATGAGATTTCTATATGAAATTTGAGAAAACATACCAAGTATCTTTGGTAAAATGAATTCATGCTTGCAGGTCATTGTATTTTTGGAGTTACACGAAGTGGAAAATAGGGTTTGTAGCTGAATGAAACTAGTCAAGAAACAAGTCTTTTGGGTAAAGAAATAATGCACTTCTTCATAAGTCAAATTCCCGGTGAGACCAAAGGTTTTGGTTAGGGTGTAGTGTGTAGTATGTTTTGTAATATTTTTCATATCAATTAATATTATTGGTATTAGGAGGCATACCTGAAGTTAAACTCTCTAGAATAATCTAGAATTGACATATGTCATTTTGCTATAACTCCTTTTAGAGAGGTTCCAAGTAGTACCACATGGAGGTGCATACAAAGAAATTTGTATGGAGTTTCATATATTTATACATTCTGAGGTTCAAAGTTATGATTACTTCAGTTAGGGTTGTTAATAATCAAAACTAGGCATGTGAGACTAAGAAAGTTTGATGAAAATGCTAGTCTGCTGTTTTTAAAGTTAAGGAAGGTTCACGGGGAATGTGATCATATACATTGGGTTTATTATAGAGCTACAAATCAATTTGTATGATAGAAATTGATGAGAACTTTTGGTTGAGTACATGTTGAGTACATAGTTGAACAAGTAGTTGATGAGTTGGGCGCATACATGAGGTGTATAGTTGATCTTGGTACATATTTTGGCTTGAGTTGAAACATGATTGGGTACATACCCAGGTACATGGTTGATGCACACTTTTATGGTATAGGTTGATTATAGGTTGTTTGGTACAATTTGGTGCATAATGAGATTTGATGCACTTGTTTATGGTAAGTTGGTGTTATAGGTTGAGATGCGGGTTGATGCCGTTTGCATTCATGGAGTACAGTTGTGGTCTGTGAGGTTTAGCAGTATATCTCCACCCAGAGTGATAGTGTGGCCAGGTGGTTCCATCATTTTACTTCTACTTGGTGGCGGGGGCTGGGAGGCAGGGCGGTGGTTGTATGCACCTTGGAATTATGGCTAGAAGAACATGGGGGTTTGGCCTGTAAGTTTGTATCCAGGAAGGAGTGGGGAAGTTGTAAGCTTCCCTTGATTTGCCCTAGAAACGCTAGAGTTTGGGCACCTTCTGAGTTGCATCTGGAAAAAGGAATTTGATTGCTTCGATGAATGTAGTGCTAGACATATAGAAAAATCATTCCATGGTTTTCTCCCAATTTGAGTTTCCATGTAAAAAAAATGGTGTACTATGTATGTGTGGGATTGTTTATTTCTTACTTCTCATTATTGAATGTATTCTACAGTGATATAACATTTGAAGAAAAGGTTAATTCACATATTCTTGATTCACCCCACCCTCGGTAATCAACAATTGGTATTAATTAAGGTTACGCACACAAGAAATCAGTTCTCCCATTGAAAGGTAGTCATGGGGATACCAAGCTTGTATAAAAATGGAATACCACCAGTTTGATGGATAGAAGTATGTTTTTGGAGCATAAGGATGAATACATATATCTGAGGCCACGGGATTTCAAGTTTGGCAATCAATTGTAGATGGATACAGAACAACAACAGTTCCACCAACAAATGACAAGCGGTGAAATTGATTGAGAATAATTCCAAAGCCGAAAATACACTTTTGAATGGTCACCGATTGATCACAGTATTCCTGAAAAGTTGCACGTTGTAAATTTGCTAAATAGATTTTGGACAAGCTTCGATATATTTATTAAGGAGATTCAAAGTCAAAGAAGAAAGCTTCAAACTGGAGGTCACATTTGAACAATAAAAACAGAAGGAAGATTAAAGATATCCCGACTTACTTCTTGAGTTCAGTGGTAGATGCAATCATAGGATTGGGAGTAAATGAAGAATATGTAGTAATTGTTCAAAAGGTACTAAGATCTCTTCCTATGAGGATTCAGCCCTAAGATATCAACACTAAGAGAAAGATCAGATCTAAACTCAATAAGCATGGACGAACTTCATGGATCTTCACAGCATAGGATGAGGGAGCTGAATTCGAGAAAATCCAGTATAAAAAGAGCTGACCTTCAAAGCATCAGATCAAAAGAAAAAGAACAGAAGATTATATGACTGACTGACGTCTCGAGAAAGAATATAGAAGAAATTAAATGGAAAATAAGACAAAGGGACCAATGTCTGGTATAGAGTTAAGTTTCCTTTAATTTGTTTTAATTGTGATGGTATTTGGTTGTTTTTGTCTCCTCATAAGAAAAAGAGAAATGATTAAGGTTCCTCAGAGGAGGCAAAGCATAAGGGCAAAATAACTCAAAGAAAGTTTTTAAGAAAAGGTTTTTCACCAAAGAGAGGGCCACTCAAATATCCAGTGGGAATGAAGTCGGTGACAAGTAAAGCAGTGTTCTATTCATGGTAGTAGAAGACTCGTGAAAGACTCTGAAGAAGAATATGAAAGAAATTGAAGAGCCAAAGTTGGCTGAGAGAGAATTAATGAGTGCCATAGAGAGTTGTCGAGAAGAAAAGAATAAAAACAGAGCTACAGCCAGACTAGATAGAAAAAAGACACTCAAGAACTAGAACAAATGATCACAAGGTGAAGGTTCAAATAGAAGAGATAAAAGAATTGAAGAGCACTCAAAGAGCGAATTGAAGGAAGGACGGGATCATTGGAGAGGAGGAGAGGGGAAGCACGGAGAAAGAGATTGTCACACACTAAGAAAGGATATTCGAAAAAAAAATATCGGAATAGCTCAAAAATTTATGGATGACGTATGGTGATAAAAGATATCATGCCAGATCAGGACTTCCATCCGTCCATCCTCCATGTCCATCCCGTCCATCCATCCATCCATCGTCCATCCTCCATCCATCCTCCGTCCATCCATCCATCCTTCCATCCATTCCATTCCGTCCATCCGTCCTTTCCATCCATCCATCCATCCATTCCACTGTCCACCCTCCGTCCATCCATCCTCCATCCATCCTCCATCCGTCCATCCTTCCCCTCTTTTGGCCGCTCCGGCCCATTCCATCCATTCCATCCATTCCATCCATCCCTTCCATTCCTTCCTTTCCTTCCACTCCATCCTGTCCATCCTCCTTCCTCCTTCCTCCGGTCCTCCGTCCATCCGTCGGCTCATCCGGTCCTTCCGTCCTCCTTCCATCCATCCTTCCTCCTCCATCCTTCCGTCCTTCCTTCCTTCCATCCTCCTTCCTCCCCTTCCATCCGTCCATTCCTCCATCCGGTCCGTCCTCCTCCATCCATCCATCCGTCCATCCATCCATCCATTCCCTTCCATCCGTCCATTCATCCTCGTCCATTCATCGTCTTACATGTCATGCCATTTTGGTGGTATGGAGCGATCACATAGCTCTCACGGTTTGAGAGTTATGGCCTTCTGAAGTTGGAGGATCCTCATATGTCATCCCAGAAACCCAAAAGGTCAAAGTAGTCAAAAGTGGTTTAAGTTTTAAAAGGTAAATAATAAAGTGAAGTAATGCATGCATTAACTCAAAGTGAATAAGAAAAATAAAATTATTTCAATAATAAAATTTAATGGAGAAATTAGAAATTGGTTAACCCTAAAAGAGCTAAGGAAAGTGGGGCCAAGTGACCTAGAGATGTTCTTAAAGAAGGAAGCTACTTGGAGTATAAATAAGAAGCAGAAATGCTCTCATTTTAGATAAACTTGAGCATATTGAATAAATATATGGATTGTGAGACAAGTATATATATAATCCAAATTTCGAGGGAATGTATGAGAAGGCCGGGAAATGCAAGGGAGGATAAATTCTTTTGATGGTGTTTTCTAAGGTATGTTATTTAGAGGTCATCTCATAATTTTCACAATAAATATTTTTATACAATGATTAAGATATTGAAATTGCTATGAAATTGAGAAAAAATACCCAAGTATTTGTGTTAAAAATTCATCTCTTTTAGATTGGATTGTATTTTGGGAGTTACACTCAGAGTGGAAAATGAACATGGCTAGTCCTAAAACTAGTGTAAAACAGGGGTTCAATTAAAATCATAACTTCTTCATAACATATCAAATTTAAGTGAGGAAAAAGGTGTTGGTTAGGGTACCATATTTAGTATGTTTGTAACAGTTTCAAGTCAATTCAATGAATACCATCTGCGAGAATGCTCTACAAAGATTAGGCTCTCTAGAATAATCCAATTCAACAAGGTATGCCATTTGCCTAACTCCTTTTATGAGAGTTTCAAGTAGTGACACTGGAGAATTTCATAAAACTTACTTACATTGAAGAACATTTGTATTAGTGTCATATATTTACAAGTATTACAAGGTTCAAAGTTATGATTACTTCAAGTTAGGGTTGATGACTAATCCAAAACTAGGCATGTGAGACCTAAGAAAAAGTTTGATGAAAATACTTGCTAGTCTCTTGTTGTTAAAGTTAAGGAAGGTTTGTGAATGGGATCATATAAATATAAGTCTATTCTGAGGAGGCCTACAAATCAGATTTGGATGATATAAGTATGAGGGATTTTGGTTAGGTACATGTTGAGTACATAGTTGAGGCAATGAGGGGGTTGATGAGTTGGCACATACATGAGGGTGTATAGTTGATGATGTTGGTACATACTAATGAGTAGTTGAAACATAGTTAATTTACATACTTGGTACATGGTTGGATGCACTTGTTTATGGTATAGGTTGATTCTGATTATTTGGTATAGGTTGGTGCATAGGATTTGATTCACTTGTGTTTATGAATTACAGGTTGATTCTGAGTTGAGGAGTACAAGTTGATGCATGTTTCAAATTTATTGGTATAAGGTTTACAACGATATATCTCCAATGATAGTGTGATTTTGGGACATCATTCCTTCCTACTTTGGGTGAAAAGATGAGGCAAGGCAGTGGTTGCTTCCTGTCCGATTCTCTTTAGGAGAACATAGGGGATAGCCTCCTTCATTTGTAGAATTGAGGTTAAACTTCCCTCAGGTTTGTAGCACAGAGCTGAGGTTGGAGCCTCCTTCCGATTCATTGGAAAAAAAAGAAGTTGGTGCTTCCAATGAATGTATTCTTCAATACACATATAAGAAAAAGAATTTCATGGTTTTCTCACGATTTGGGTTTCCACATTAAAACAACGGTGTTCTGTGTATGTGTGGGATTGTTTATTCTTACTTCTCATTATTGGATAATAATTCTACATTGATATAACATTTGAAGAAAAGGATTTATAATTACGCTATTCTTGATTCACCCCCTCTAGAGTAATCCAAAAGTATAATTGGGAAATTAAAGTAGATATCAAAAGATATTTCCAACTTGATATAAATGAAATGCACAAAATGGACACGAGTCAAAGTTATGGCAAAATACGGCTTAACAATCAGGAGGAATGTCCCTTTTCGAAGGAGTTAATGGGAACTGCTCCGATTTTTTTTGGAGGAGTTAGTGGGAACTTCTATGATTTTAATCAAAGGATAAGTTATGAACTTCACTAGGTCTGAACCGATGCCTATATGGGGAACCATTATTGTTCATTGGTGAAGGTCATGCGATTAACTCCAGCATTAGGCACCTCGACAAGGATGGAACAATTTCTTCCACTAGCGAGATGATTGATAGAGGACCCCTTGTTGCATTACGTCATATGGAATTGATAGTGATCATTGTGGTACCTTATCTTAGATTTCATTTTCATCATAAGGTGTTGTGTGCTGAGTTCGTTGTGCGACAGTTTTTTCAAGGTTTGGTTTCAGGTGATAGGACCTAGTTTGATAGTAACTTTGGAAAGGGGAAAATGTTTGTTATGAGAGCACCAAGCTCAAATAAAATCCTCCTCCATTAATATTATCACTTTTTTATTAACCTAGGTTCTTTCTTTCAAGGTCCCTCAACAATATGGTCCCTTAAACATTTTACAAGATCCTCGAATTTAAAGTTTTTCATTCATGTGTTATGTGAATGGTATCTAAATTCATCAGCTATTGTTGAATGAGTGTTTATTGAATTCGATCAAGTTAACCCTGGGTAAGCACAAGACTAAATTTTACTCGAGATGCACATTTCCACCTAACCCTTTCATAGGCGATATCACCTAGATGATAAAAGGGGAAACCATCGACCGTAGGTGCCACATGGGTCAAACTATTGCCAGAGTCAATAAATATTGAAGGTGAGTACCAATTGCAATGAGAAATCCTGGTGAAGTCCCTATCTACGACTTGGTACAATAAATCAAGAGAAATATATGCTTGTTTTAAAGTTGGTCTAATTTGTGTGATATTATAGATCAATATTGTTGAGGAAAAAAACACTCTAACAAACCTCCACATGAGTTATGTTGCATGAATATTCATAGGAACTATGTAGAATACTTCCAACATAAACATGTATAGCTTAAACCTTGTATCGACACAGTTATAGTATATGTGGTATACATCGACACAATTATAGTATCGACACAGTTATAGTATATGTGGTATATATCGACACAATTATAGTATCGACACAGTTATAGTATCAGATTTCAATTATGTGAGTTGCGTTGGAATCATAATTGCAAAATTCCTATAATTGGCTTGTTTTGGGGAAGAAGAATTTGCTTTGATGAAAGCCAAAAAATTACACTCAAAGTCATTTTTAAATGAATTTTTAGGTTATTTGAATGTTGTTGTCCTTCTTAGTCACTGTAAAATTTAGGAAGCACGAAAACAAGCTGGTATATTATCATTGGTGACGTTGTTACAGCAATGTAAGACAAACTTGACTATGGCCTGACATGAATCAAAGTTGGATTGTGAAAGTAGTCACCAAAATTATAAGAGATCAAATCTGACAAGATGAATTTGATCCAGGAGATAAGATGAGCCTTAATATGAAGGTGGGCTGGTTGACTGAGTCAATGTTGGTGACGAGGAAGAAGATCATCGAGGGGGATGGGAGAGAGAAACTTATCAACAAGAAGTGAACTGATGAGGGAGAGATGAACCTCATTGATATGCATTGTATCAAAGAAAAAGGGAAGAGTGTTGTCGATATGCAATGCATCGACAAAAGTGAAAGGGAGTTAGTCGATGAAAGGCATGCACGTGGATAATATAATCATGTGAACATCATCGATCTATCGATGTTGATCATGTGAACTACTTCGGTGACAAAGGCGTTTTGTCTAGGTGAAGTTTAGAATAAGTGTTCCAGCACATCATCCAAGTTCGAAGGAAGGTAATCTATGTATTGGAGAAAACATTAATAGCGCACCAATCTGTGGGTGGAAGAAAGGATGCATTCATAGGTACTCTATGTATCGACACAGGAAGAGGGAACTTGCTGAAGTGGGGATTCAGCGGTCAAAGTGATCTGAGGAGAAACAGAAAAATGTTAAAGTAGTAAGAGTGAGAGAAAAACTTAGGCTTATCCATTTGCGAGAGAGAGAGAGTGTGAGGGGTTACGGTGGGAAGATTTGGAGGGGCCTAATTTGTTGTCCAATTTCTTGTCTTAGGCAGGACAATAAAAGAAAAGAAAATTGGGAGGTTGTTGTTACACAGAGACAACACTTCCCAAAATGGACTCTTGCATTTTTAGCTTATGTTTTCTTCAAAATTTTAAAGAGAGCGGTGGTGTACTAACACATGAACAGCAAAAGGACAACAACTTGTTGTTGGGTTTCCTCATGCTACCATGTAGTGTCTTTAGTATTCTAGAAGGAACATTGGAACTTTACCAAGTCTATAGAATTATTCTTGAGCACTTTGACTTTCGGTTCAAGATGCACCTTTCGTTCCACCAAAAATCTCCTTAAGTGTTCCCCGGATCCACAATCCAATCTAATATGTGGTTGGTCCAAACACATATTTTATTTAATAAATATACAGAAATACATTATGCTCTGGCGGATCACGAGGGAAATGTAACACATGTATGCAACTATGGGCCTATATTCTCAAAATTTCAAAGAGTCCAGTATGTCGTACTTACAGGATTTGGGCACCAACCCAATATTAAGGAACTTACCTTCACTTTCACTTTAAAAATGCATGTTCATCCACTTTAAAATATATAAACCATGTTCTTGTCTACATAACCTTTTTGACTATCATAGGCATCCTTTAAATTCCACCTGATCTTTGTCATTTCCATTTATTCCAATTAAATCTAATATCAATAACAACTCTATCTATTAGGTTATCCCAACTCACTGGTGTGTTTACACTTTCTGGAAAAACAAGGAGCTTGAGATGGGCTCATTTTTAATGAGGCTCGTTACCTGTTATTGTAAGAAAATTACACTAAATGAATATAGTCTTCCGTGGATGGAAGGTCCATCCACATGCATTCTTAGCATGTTTCAATTATTCTATTGCTCCCTCTCTATTATTTAATAGATTATGGGTGGAACATGCGGAGTTAAATTTGTCCCAAAGCCCTTGAACAAACCCTTCCAAAAGGTGGAAGTAAACTTAGGAACTCTTTCTAAAACTACTACCTTGGGCACTCCATGTAGCCAAATGACCTATTTCATGTATATCTCTACAATATTTATTTCCTTGTGTGTGGTCTTCATGGGAATAAAATGTGTGAGGCATGTGATCATTATCCACCGTCACCATGATGGAATCATGTTGCTTCCATATGGGCATCTTAGAAATAAAATCCATCATAAATAATTCCCAATTCCATTCTGAAATGGTAAATGGATGTAACAACCCAGTTGAAGTCTATTCTTGTTTTCACCTTTTGTCACTCTAGACACTTGGTTATGTAATTAACCACTTCTTTATTCATTCTAGGCCAAACATATTAGCTCTTCATAGTTGCAATGGATTTATGATATGTGGGTGTCCAACATATGGCAAGTTGTACATTTTCCTCAGCACTGTATTATTCAGCTCATGGGATTTCAACACATATACCTTTCCTCAGTACATGAGAACTCCATATTCCCTCAACTTAAAATCTTTAAATTTTTACTTTATGGTCACCTTGTTGTAATGCACATCTTATTTTCAAGTAACGTTGATGTGAGTTTGTTGTTCTCTAAAATTTTATCTTTTAGATCAATACCTATAACATGTGACGGATGAAATATGCATCTCAATGCGCTCTTCAACTGAGTTTTCACTGACCTGTGTTTTAATTTAGAATTCATACTCATTAAGAAATTTGATCCATCCATTTTTCCTGACATTCAATGTTGAACATCCAAACGATGTTTTAGACCATGAGTGGTATCCTTAGCTCAAATTTCCTCCACGTGAGATAATGTTTCCACATTCTTAGTGCATGAATAATGATTTCTAATTCCCAAGTCATGTGTGGCATAATTATTCTAACACTCTTTTAATTTTCAAGACTAAGTAGCACACCACATGATCCAGTTTGAGTCAGGGACTCCATCGAGCTCTTCCTTGCACACGTCAATGCACACCACAAAATCGTTATGTGGATCTGCAATCTTTAATATTGACACACTTTTAAAAATGTTTTTTATGTTAGTCTCTCCACGCTTTCGAGGAAGTCCATTCAAATTTCACCCCATTCTTTTCTGAAGAAGTGATTGGGCTTGCTACCATTTAGAACCCCTTTATGAATCTTTGGTAATGGTATGAAAGACCCATGAATGATTTGACCTACGCAATGTTTCTTGGTTTTGGCCATCCCCTAATGGCCAATATCTTATCGGGATCAACTATTATCCCGTCTGCTGAAATAATATGCCATGTGTTACACTGAATATAATTTTGATTAAGGATGAACTTACTTAGATTAACGCCACAACACATGCTTTTAAAACTTATGACACCATTCTTAAAATTGCTTATGTTGTCTTTATTATTATCTTATTATTTTATGCCTTGGTGATAAGTTGATCTCAAGTCAATCTTAGAGCATATCCTTGAAACTTTCAATGATCAAATAAATCGAAATCAGCAAGGGATATTTGTTCTTTAAGGTGACCTTATTTAGTTGTATAAAATTAATGCACGCATCCTCAAGGTTCCATGTTTCTTCTTTACAAAACACTATAGGGAAGCCTAAGGTGATGCACTTGGGCATATATACCCCTTCTTTAACAATTACTCAAGTTTCATATGCAACTCTTTTAACTCTAGTGTGCCCATTATATAAGGCACCTTGGACATTGGGGCAACTTCTTGCACCAAATAAATAGAGAAATTAATGCTCTCTTTGGTGGTAGTCCTGGGATTTCCCAAAAAATATCATCAAAATCCCTCAATAATGGATGGTATTCAATGTGTTAGTGACATTTCATCTAGGTAAGAGTGATACCAGTGCACCAAGTTGCATGAGAAGCGACATGGGAAAATCTAGTTTAAGTCTTTAAACGCGTAAGCGGGGATTATGTTATCGATGGCCCGAGATTTAAATCCAAAACAGGGCAAGATCAGCTTGGTCCATCGATGCTCGGGGCTACCAATTTAGCAGAGTATATATGGCATCGAAAGTGCCTATGTTCAAGACTAAATTTGGGTGCGTCCAGATCCGGGACTGCCGTACGGAATCGATTCGACGCCATAGGCATTGGAGTTTGAGAGGGTAGAGATCCCTCATCATCTCATCTCTTGAAACCAGAACCCGGTGTTGAAAGCGCCCGAGTTGGGCGGTATCCTGTGAAGCAGCCTCGACCATTCATCCACGGTAGCCTTTGAAAGTGGCGTGATTCGACTCTGCTTTTTCACCCAGCCAGATTTGAAGCAAAGCTGCAGGTATTTCGATCACGGCGAGGAGTCGCAGGAATTATCCGGGACGGGCCCACAACATCGTCCGGAGAGTTCAGTCATCGAGGATCTAGGGATGCGTGAAATCAGGCCATCTCAATGTTGTCATCCGCGATTTTAAGAAGCTGGATCAACCTTCTCTTATTTGTGAGCAGCCAAAAGCGTTTTGGGGAATGAACAAAGTCCACTTGGCCGAGTGGTCACTTGGGAAAAAGAGGCTATGCAAAGGGGCCAAAGATGCGGTCTAATTAGATGGAAAGGATGATAAGTGATCTCCATGTGCCATCGATCCGACCTTGATCACGGTTTCACACGGAGTAAATGAAGATGAAGGGGTGGTTGAAACCTCTCCTCGGGTATTAAGTGTAAAATTATGGATAATCGGCAAAGCGGTGTTCAGAGGTGCGGTATTACTGCGGAAGATCCATGCCGAGTCCTTGACTAGCTGGAGGAGGTTTGCACATGCTAGCTCGACACTTTATGGCTCAGATACTCCCCTTGCGGGAGCCATGCGCAGTTAAGGTGGCGTTTGAAGAAGGATTTCAGTATGAGTTTGACTGAAGGGGCACCATGCCTTGGATGACTGAAGATGCCTCTAATAGGCGAATTTTTCTTTGTATATAGACTCAGTCTTTGTTTTTTGTAAAGGATCAATGGTTGAGCAGCTCTCCAGGTGGAAACTTTAATGAAGCCTTTATTTTCACGGTTGTAATGCGGACTCTTGAGACTTCTTGTCTAATGAATGTTGATTTTTTCTTTTCGCGTATTAGAATGGCAGGTGGAGAATCAGGTCGGCGGTAGCTGATATATGGGATGATGTAGAAGTTTGAATCAGCGGCAATTACCTTTGTTTTTAATTGGTCCTTGTGATTTTCTTAGTGCTAAATGACTTGGAATTGGAGAATCGAGTCAAGTCAGTTCCTGAAGCTCACAGACGGGGATCTCACATTGGGGTTTCTTCTACAAATTAAGAAGGTGCATTTCACGAGGTAGTTTGTTCACTCTTCTCACCAAGTCTTCCACATGCTCATTTTGATCAACCCACCGACTAAAGTTAGATCAAGACCTCCTTTGTTCCTCACATTCCAGACCCAGTCCCTTTGAGTTTTGAGTGATATCTTCAGAATTAAGCTACCCATTTGATCACCCGGTGAAACTATCATGGCCAAAAATTGATGTTGAGACTCTGTTTACTGCTTTGCGCAATCAAGGGTGACTTCCGCCGTAACACAATCTTGCCACCATTTTATCTTTGGCTACCTCTTCCATATGAGATGCATATATTTGACATCCTTTCCTGAAACTTTTTTTTAGCTACATGGCTGAAATTTCTCTATCAATTACACTTCTTGAAATGCCTTGAACGCCTTGTCCTACCTCATCTGGGTAGTGATTATCTTTTGTAACAATCTAGGACAACATTGTGTTTTCCAACCAATCCATATGCCAATTAGGCAGTCATATGAACCTAATGTGGGTATGGAGTATTTATAAGATCTACCTTTGTGTTTGAAGAAACCATTTCATGTCTATTTGACAAACTTTAACCAATTCATTTATTTTTCTCTTAGCCCCCATGGATAATTAGACTAAATAACATTTCTTATTCTTACTCCTTTACAATTGAAATATTTCAAAATGTGCAGGGGTTGCCATAACTATGGCTAGCTCTAAATCAATTTTAATTGATATGGGATGGTTGTCAATCTTACATTCCACTTCAATCCTTGGAGATTAATGTTTTGCTTGTTGTCCAGGATTACATAGATCCTTGGTACATTTACTCCCATGTCCTCCAATGTTTCAACTTATTGTACATTGTAATTAGTCTTTACTTTTCCACCTCTGTGAGGGTAATATCTATACATGTGATCTCCCTCACATCCCCAACATTTTATAGGTTGTTTTGTGGGAATTTTCTCAAATGAATATGCATCTTGAAACTCCTACATTTGTGTTACGTTGTCACGTTGCGTTGCTTGTGGGTTTGTGTAGAAAGAGTGGCTTAAAACCTTTCTATATTTTCTCCTTCTTACCCTTCATCTTGTCATTCCAAGATTTTTTTGGAAAACTAGCCTCCCTATGTTATGCTTGTAAATATTATTTGATCTCCTTATGGCCTCCTCCAAAGTATTGAAGTTTGTCCATGATGTATCTTGTCACTATATATAAGGAGGGTAACCCACTCAAACACCTTTGGATTTTTTCCTTCCATCCTTTATGAAGCCCACATGAATTCAACAGCAGAACCTCATATTCATCCATTCTCATGGTTCCCAACTTGAGTTCAATAACTCTTTCATCTTCCTTTCATAGTAATGCTTTGACAAATATCTCTCATGGAAATATCCTTTGAAATCCTTCCATGAGACCCTCTTCTTCTGCTAAGGTGTTTGGTTTTATTTAGTTTATCCCACCACATGGTTGTGTTTCTTTGTAAGTGGTATGATCTAGTTGGATATTGGTGTCCACCCACATATTCAAACTAGCTCCTCTTGTACATTTTTAGTTCAACATGTTCTTACGTACTTCTTTGTAATTATGGGTACTACACTCAGGGGTTGTCCTGAATCCATACACATATTCCAGGTGTATATTGGTGGTCTCTCACCTAATCCAAATGGATTAATGTTTTCATGTGGAAGCACATCTTGTTGTACTTCGAGGGCAATTTTTGAGCCCTAAACAATGTTATTTTGTCTTTGGGTCATGAGGCAGACTTAGATTTTGGCGATTGAAATGTTTAGTTCTCACCGAAGGCTGCATATAGCGGGCTATCAATAGCTATAAGCGGAGGTAGTATGAAGAGCTGACTGGAAGTTGAGATTCCAACTTACCCATAGAACCCACATGACTTTTGGCGTTTCACCTCCTCCTAGGGTTGGTTTTGGATGTCTAGGGTTTTCCATTCATGAGTATTAATATTAGAAAGGCCTCTAAGGCTCATTGTAATTCATTTTTTTCAGACGGATGCGTGTAGTAGCCACATCTATTCTCGGAGATAGCTATCACCATTAGAGCAAGTTGTTTGACTCTGCGAGTTTCAGTTTTATTATTTCATTGTGTCAATAGAAACTGTTCCTTTGGATATTTGGTATTTGTATATCTCTATGTTTATTGTATTGGAGTATCATTAATCAGGTTTGTTCGATCCTAAAATTAAATCCCGGTGGTATCAAAAGTGGGTATACTCTTCATTTATTTTCTTAAATTGTATTACAGACAAGATTAAGATGCAGAGTTGGGACTCAACCAATCGATCCATTGCAGGTTTGCAAGACTGACAAAACACATGGGGAAGAAATAATAAAAGGAATGATGAGCAGGATATCCTAATGCAAAAATGTTTCAGAAGCCCTCACACAACAAAGGAATGAAGCCCATTGGTAACTTCAAGCATGTCATGGCGAGTTACCCACCGGGAGAAGCATCTCCATCAGTGACCATACAACCTTCAAAGTATAGTTAAATTTAGATATTCCATTATTTGAAGGTGATAGATGAAGATGATGTAGATAAATAGTTGAATCGTGAAGGGTATTTTAGGGTCCTGATTTTTGATTGGGAAAAGATCACTTTTCACTCCTTAAGGCATTCCATATTTACAGTGGTGGGATGCCTGAAACGAAAGAACAGCAGAGGAATCTTTTTTTTTGTAGGCTACGTGGGATTCCTTCCGGGAAGCCATTAAATAACAATACTACCACGTTGGAATCTACGAGGACCCGATTACGGATGGACCACCCTACGTCAATAAAGGGACAATAAAGTACTATATTTCACCAATATGTTCCATACCCTACGCAAAAAAGTTGGGTATCAAATATTAAGATCAAAATCTGGTGCTCAAATAATGTGAATTTTTGCATAGATACATTCAAAGGGAAATGGATTTTCTAAATCGCCTTATTAGGCATGACTTATAGAAACCTTGTTAAGATCGAGCAAAAATTTAAGCAAAATTGGTGATATTTTGGATCTGCAAACCCTTCACAGTTGAAGAAGGGAAAAGGTGTCCCCAGTCCACAAAGAAAGGGACAGATAAAATATTTCCACTCTTAGGACAACTAGTCAAAGCCACAACATAAGAAGGGAAATGAGAGATGAAGAAGGTCATACAGGAAAATGGTGTGGGTACCATAAAATACCTTAAGCGGAACATGAATAATCTGCAGCTCAAGTGAATTCCCTCATGATTTGGAGAACTGGAAGTCAGAGGTCGATTCAGATTCTGAATCAAATACCTACTGGGAGGCCAGTTATCAATGTTGAACCCGGTCTGCCGCTGCTTCACCATCAAAGTCAGGCCAATGAAGACTAGAAGAACCAAAGGAAGGGAGATGCCTTTCACTCCACGGATGTAGGCAAAGGGGGCTCCTTTTCATTGTCATTGGTAGTCAAAAGAATGGGATTTGATGGGAACAAAACAAAGGGATGGACACACTTGATGACAGCACCCACAACCCTACACCATCGGTTGGCTTTGCCAAGGGAGAGATCTTTGTGTAATGGAGTCAAGGTGTCATCTATCCTGGCATCAAGCCTTTCAAAGATGAGGTATTATGTGTTGTTTCCCCCTTGAAGTTTGTGATGTTCTTTTAGGGCAACCATATTTGTGGAAGCATCATGTTGTGTGAGTCTAGACCCAGGTGTTATTATTACTTTTGGGTAGACAATTATCACGGGATAATGTAACAACCCTAGATGAATACATGCTTAGGGATTATTAAGTAAATTTGCTAAAATAATTAGTACATCATAATATATGGTTTTAATTAAATGTGTTAGTATTACAGCCAAATATGAAAATTGATTATTTATTTATTGGTCGATTGTTTTAACTTTTGATTAATTAATTAATTAGTGTGGTATTATATCACCTCCAATGATAATTTGGGGGGCTTAATAATTTTAAATTGTTTAATTAAAATGCTTAACGTATGCGGGAAGGGATAAGGAATTAAAGAAATGGATAAAATATTAATGAATGGATAAGATATTAATGAAGGGAGGGATAAGGCATTAAGGGATATGAAATTAATAAGGGAATAAGGGAAATTAATGAGGAGGAGAGTGGTCGGTGAAGGAGGGATAAAGGAGGAAGGAGTTTGGGAGGTATTCTATGGGAGTTGGGAAGGATTTTGGGAGCTCGGGAAATATTGAGGGAGAGTGAAATTTTGGGAGGTTGGATTGTGGTGCAAGGGGTTGTTTGGGGTTTTGGGCATGGAGGGCAGGATATCCGTTGATATCCACCGGGGCTAGGCTTCTAGTTGGCGGGGAGGCGGTTTTGGGTAGTGTTTTTGCGAGAAGCGGGGAAGGAAGCAAGCTTCTGCGGACAGGGGAGAGGATACTTGACATCAGAGTTAAGTTATTTAATTCAAATTTATGCATTTTTTAATTAGGGCTGTATTCATTGATAAATTTTACATGTGTAAGTGTTAAGAAAATTTGGAATTATTCTTCTTTTATAAACCTAGTAGAAATTACTATACATTTAGTAGAATTACTAGATGTTAATTTAAAACTGGCCTTTACATTTGGTATCATAGCCTAGGTTTGAAATACTGGGCCTAAAAAGGGCCAAAACTCCAAGAAATTGCCCTCTACTTAACACCTTAGGCAGCAAGCCCTAACTGCTGCAAACAGAACATGAGAAATGGCATTAGACTGTAAAAATAAACTTAAGATAAACTAGTTGAACAATATTACAGCCAATAGGAATATTCTAGAGAGGAACACAAAAACCCTTTTTTCAATGTAAATATATGGAACATATAAGTGCCATATATCTTTATATAAAAATTATATTTCTAAAAATTATTTTTTGAAATTATATTTAAAATTATTTTGTTAATATAACAAGAAGATGTTTCTATTAGCTATATAGAATTTACAGGATGCCTTCAATACAAATAGGTGTATACATAGACTACGAATAAAAGGGTTTCTAAGTATCAATCTATTCTTTCGAGATATGAGGGTTAATATATATTAAAATTAGAGTAGAATCATTAATATTTTTTTAAAACATAAAGACATGAACATCATATGATTTACTATTTAGCATGAATAGACAGTAGACTAATGTACAACATATCATGAATCAGCAAGCACGTCTCTTGTCTAAAATATCCATGGAGAAATCACTAAGAAAGGTGTATACATAGACTACGAATAAAAGGGTTTCTAAGTATCAATCTATTCTTTCGAGATATGAGGGTTAATATATATTAAAAAAAAAAAAAAAATTAGAGTAGAATCATTAATATTTTTTTTAAAACATAAAGACATGAACAGCATATGATTTACTATTTAGCATGAATAGACAGTAGACTAATGTACACCATATCATGAATCAGCAAGCACGTCTCTTGTCTAAAATATCCATGGAGAAATCACTAAGAAAGCGTGAGCGATAACAACCACATTGCGGAACGCAGGACACAACATTGAAATGAGAGTGAAGAAGAAAAAAAGAATGGTATTAGACAGAGACCTAAACGGATATTATCAGAGACATAAGTTCGTATAAAAATTAAAAATATAATAATTTTGAGCTTATGACCAAGCAACTATGGTCGTTACAATCACTGGTTGGAACCAGAACAAATAATTAGTTTCGTTCACATGTTACAGGATCTCTGACTATTGCCAAATAAATTCAGGACTGGGAACGTTATTACGAAATATACACGCAATTATTACATCATTCGTGAGCCACCAGACTAAGATTTGTATACTAGAAGTCTCACGAATTATCTTATAAACTGTATGGTTTTATTACATCTCTAATTTGCATACTCACAAAGTACTGTAACATTTGTTTTTCAAACACGGTTTAAATGTTCTCAAGACTACCCGTTTCCCAAAACTTGTTGTTCCAGAGCACAGATATAAAAAAAAAAAAAAAGAGTGAAAATCCTCAGAA
>SNQJ01S0027599.1:63422-76962 GCA_010110895.2 Picea sitchensis
TCAAAATGACTCCTTCATAACAACCATTCTAAGTGTAATTCTAACTTGAATTTGCTTAGAAATTTGGGGATTTCACTTGAATTTTTATGGGTTTTTTTTTTCCCAATTCGACATAGCTCAAACATTGAGATGATGAATTTACCAATTTCATGTTGATATTTGGCCCATACAAGTCCGGTGTTGAACCAAGAGCTCTGATACTAATATGTAACGTCCCCCAACTTAATTGAGGGACATTACTAGCAAAATACTCATAAAAATAAAATTTTATGCTAACATATCCTATAGCTTATCAGCGACAGGAAAACACATAGATTTAACCATTTGTTGAAGCAATTATTTAAATGCATCTAAAAAATGCTAACTAACATGATTGTGTCTAATAAATGCACCATAACAACATATAATTCATTCTCATACATAGAGTAAAACACACAACAATTAAACTCAGAAAATAACTCAGAAAAATAGATAAACACTTATCTTTTTAAAACAGTTGTGTAACCAACGACTTGGGAAGGAAATTCCACCCAAACATAGAATTGTTGTTCCAAATATCAACAACAAGTCACCCCCAATATGAGGCTAGGAATCCACAAAGGAGGTTGATCTCTCATTATCCACTCACAACTCAGAAAATCCCACAACCAACCGAAATTCTCCTACAGTTATCCCAATTTCCACCAAATCTCTTCCTCTCAACCCACCCAACCCAAGGAATGTACCCCTTCACTACTCTTGGTCCATTGAGAAAACATTCATTTATTAGGGTCTCTCTGGCGTAGGTAACCAAGAATCTCACTACTAGGAACTCAAGGGAACTCATTGCTAGGAAAACTACTAGGAAAACAACAACAACAAGTTTGTTTCTCTAATGCAACTCACACAAGAGTTCACTCTTCAGGCCTGACAACCTACTTCTTCTGCAAGCCTAACAACATGTTTATTCAATATTCATCTCCAACAATGCTCTAGAATCCCCCCCCTGCCCCCCCATGTTTTCTCTAGCTCTAGTGCACTTCCTCCCTCTTCTCTATTTGTTCATGGAAAAATGTGACTTTTTAAAACTACCCCCCTGGCCATACAAATTTTCTTTCCTTTTTATTTCTTGCTTGACTTACACTCTTCCCCAAACCAATTGTACTCAACCCCATGCTCCCAATGTTATATTTTTCTTAATTTTTCAGAGAAATATATTTACCATTGTTCTTATATCTTCTTTTACATTAATGATTATATCAAGTACTGAAAATATGAGCAACATAAAGAAGCATAAGAAGACACGAGAGTTTATCTTGGGAAAACCCAACCAACCTTTCTTATATAGATTTTGTCAATAATATAATCCATTCATGAACCAACTCTCAAGAGAAACATATAATGAAGAAAACCTAACACAAGGCTAACGCACTAGTTAGAGCTATCATACCAAATAGATGTAGCATCACCACCATACAGAGATAACACACCTCTTCAAAGGAAAGCGCACAAGGGAAATCACCACCAAGAATAACCAAGAATCTTCAAGAGTTGCAGTGTTGTGTATTCCTTCCTTTCCTTATATGAGCGCCTTCTTATTGAGTGAGAGATGAGTGAGTGAGTGTCTCCAAATGAGCAAGACATCTCCTTATTTATATCCTTCAATTCACTTTAGGTGGGTCGACTTCTCTTCCTAGAGGTTCTAATTTCACTTTATTCTTTTCTCGTGGACCAAATTCTCTTCCCGGGTGTTCTTCCACTATTCAATGGTCTTCCTTTGACTTTTGGAATCTTCTTCACTTCTAAGAAAGGTTTTCTAGGAGGAAAATACCTCTCGCAGCTACCAAAACATCAACACTCTTAGCTAGGGATGTATTCTTCCATGATGTTTTCTTATAGTAGTCCAATGACTACTTTGAAATCAACTAGTAACCCCAAGCTACAACCATGCCATCAATAGCTCTAATCTTCTGCCATAATCTCTAAGACTATGTTGCAATCAACTAGTAGCACACATCTACTACGATGTTGTCCAGTAGTAGACAACTACTTCCATAGTCCTCACAACTATGATGTGATGTCTCTCCTTTTTGAGTAGTCTTATTCGCACCCATCCATCTCACATGGCATGGGAAAGACTGCCACCATAGCCCCATTCACACATACCCACATCACATGGCTCAGGAAAGGCTACACCATGGTCCAAGACCATGCTACAAGTCTTATTCACACTTAKCCACCTCACATGGCATAAGCAAAACTTGCACCARGTTGTGATGTTTCTTCTCTCCCAGTAGTCTTATTTAAACCTAGCCACCTCACATGGCRTAGGAAATACTATGATCATAACCCCATACACACCTAGCCACCTCTCATGGCTTAGGCAAGGCTATGCTACAAGTCTTATTCACACCTAGCCACCTCACATGGCATAGGAAAGACTTGTACTAGGTTGTACATTACTCCCTCAGTAACCTCACATGATTGATGTGGGAAACCCTTGGCCAAAGGGGAATCTTGTCGAAGGAGAAACATCACACCTCCCTCTCAACGAGGGTGGACATTCTACATCACGCCAAGCTTGTCTCTGAAGTACTCATACTTCACTCTAGACAGAGGCTTGGTGAGAATGTTCATTATATGCCCATCTGTGGATATGTATTGGAGCTCTACAACTCCTCTCTCCACCATGTATCTGATGTAATGGTATTTTATCTCTATATGATTTGACTTGTCATGAAATAGATGATTCTCCAAAATCTTTATGCAACTTTGATTATCATAGTGTATCAAAGTTTGCTCCAACTCTAGATCAAATAATCTTGCAAGCAACTTATGAAACCACAATACTTCACGACTTTCAACAATGGCTGCAATATACTCTACCTCTATTGTATTGAGTGCCACTAACGTTTGTTTTCTTCTCAACCATGAGATCATACATGATCCCAAACTCAAGAAACATCCTGATGTGCTTTTTTGGTCCACTGCACTCCCCTCCCATTCAAAGTCTGTATAACCCTGCAACTTCACTTCTTCATATTATACATATCTAAATCTGTATCCAACTGTACCATGTAGGTACCTCAATACATGTTTTTTTGCTATCTGATGTACATGTCTAGGCTCAACCATGTATTGTCTCAAAGTGTTCACCGCAAAATATATGTCTGTCCTGGTGTTAACCAGGTACATAAAGGATCTAATCAATTGTATGGACATCATGGTATCCACCAAATATGAAGATGAATCACTCAAGAGCTTCATATTTGTAACCATAGGTGTGGCCATGGAATTGCAGTCCATCATCCCGAATCTCTGCAGGATCTCAAATGTATATTTTCCTTGGCTAAGGAAAATATCATCTGGTCGCTGCCACACATCCAATCACAAGAAATAGTGCATCTGACCTAGATCCTCCATTTTAAACTCTGAAGTGAGCTCCCTCTTGCAACCAACTATGAGCTTCTCATCCCCTGTAAGAAACATGTCATCCACATATAGGACCAAAATCAATGGTAAACCATCATCAACCTTGTAGTAAAGGTTGGAATATTCATCACTCTTGGAAAACCCCAAGGTCACCATATAACTATCTATTATGGCATACCATGCCCTAGGTGCCTGCTTAAGTCCATGCAAATCCTTCTTCAATTGGAAAACATGGGACTCCTTCCCATGGATTACAAAACCCTATGGATTCTCTATGTACACTTCTTCTTTAATTACACCATTCAAGAAAGCAGTCTTGACATCCATTTGGTGTAATTTCTATCCCATCATAGAAGTAATAACAATAATCGATCTAATGGAAGTGTACTTTTCTACTGGAGAAAATGTCTCACCGTAATCTTCTCCCTCTTTTTGGGAGAACCCTCTATCCACAAATATCGCTTTGTACTTCTCTATGCCACCATCTGCAACATGCTTGATCTTGTAGATCCACTTGGAAGTCACTACTGTCTTCCCTTCTAGTCTCATAACCACTTCCCACACATCATTCTTCATGATGGACCAATACTCCTCCATCATGGCATCCTTCCATAC
Organism: Picea sitchensis; assembly: GCA_010110895.2. Lineage (NCBI taxonomy): Eukaryota > Viridiplantae > Streptophyta > Pinopsida > Pinales > Pinaceae > Picea > Picea sitchensis. The sequence continues at coordinate 67,449 of SNQJ01S0027599.1, forward strand.
CTGCAACTAAAAACTTCTTCAAAAATGGAAGGCTCTAAATCAATGATTTTTGTCATTAACACCACATTGCTAGAAAACTTGTGTGGTCTCTTGCTTTCTCTAAAGGATCCCTTTGGAGTTGCATGTCCTTCAACTTCCTGCAACGTGTTATGGAGCCAAGTTGGTATCTTCCATGAAACTATAGCTTCTTTAGGTGGATCTACAGGTCTCTCTGGCTCTACTCTCTCATTTTGATCTTCTAGAATGCATTCCTGTAGAGTAGAGTCAACCATGTATGCATCCTTTTGATCCTCCCGCTCCTCTCGATCCTCATCCATGTGAGACTCCCTAGATATTTTGAAGGCTTCATATTCATCAAATTTCATGTCTCAGTTGATCTCAATATGCCTTTGTTCGGGAATGTATATTATGTAAGACTTCAAAGTCTCATTGTATCCAATGAAGGTGCCCTTATTTTCTGAAGAATCCAACTTTGTTCTCTTCTCCTTGGGAACATGTATATACGCTGGACAACCAAATATCCTCAAGTGAATGACTTCTAGTTTCTTTCTAGTGAATACTTCTTATGCTGTCTTGTTCCCCAATATATTATGAGGACTTTTGTTCTGGACATACACGACCATACTTGATGCTTTTTCCCACAAATGCAAGGGTAAGTTCTGGCCATGGATCATTTCTTTAGTTGCTTCTATGATAGATCTGTTCTTTCTCTCTACAACCCCATTTTGTTGGGGGTTATAAGGAGTTTTCAACTCCTTCTTAATCCCTACTTCTCTGCAAAATTCTTTAAACTTGTTTGAGGTGTATTCACCTCCATTATTGGATCTCGATATCTTAATCTTTCTTTGAGAGAGATTTTCCACTAAAGATTTAAATTCTTGAAACTTACTAAAAACTTCATCTTTCGCTTTCAAGAAGTAGATCCATGTCTTACATGAGTAATCATCTATGAAAATAACATAGTATACAAAGTTACATAGGGATGGTATTGTCATTTTTCCGCATACATCTGAATGTATGATGTCCAAGATCCCTTTGGATCTGTTATCACTGCTTGAAAATATTACCTTTGCATTCTTTCCAAGTGTGCATCCTTTGCATACTCCATCATGTTCTATCTGCATATCTGGTATACCTGTAACAATATTGCTCAAGACTGGTAATGATATATAATTTAGGTGAGAAAGTATTCATTTCCATAGCTCACTAGAGATAACATTGTTGTGTATAAGGGATTTTTCTTGGTGTCCCTTCAATTTATACAATCCTCCCTCTCGGACACCAATCACGGTAGAATAATATATGCTTGAAATATTGGGCCATAAAAGGACTTGGCCATCCACAAAAGCTACCCTGAAACCTTTATCTTCTAAAAAAGAAATAGAAAGAATATTCTTCTTCAAGCCTTGTACAAACAATACATATTTAATTGAGATAGAATTACCTTAATCAAGATGGTAGGAGGCTTCTCCTACTCCTTTGACTGTGTGTCTGGAATCATCCCCAAGCTCCACTTGAAGGGATGAACTGTTTTCTATCACTTTAGTAAGGGAACTTATGAACTCAATCATGCAATTGAAAGCACCTCTATCCATGAGCCAAATATCACTTCGTTGAGGGATAGTACATGTGAGGGATGAAACAAATACATATTCTCCATCCTTTGATTCCTTTCGCTTTTTCTGAGGTGTGGAGTTTTCCATGTCTGTTGCATGTGCATGATGCTTTCTTCTTTCATTTTTATGAGGGCATTGAAATGCATAATGTACCAACTTCTTGCAACTGTAGCATATGATTTTTGACATGTCCTTCTTATAGAATGGTCTTTTGGTTTTCTTTGGACTGACATCTCTCCTTTCCTTCCTTTTCTTCACATGGGAAACAAGAGCTTGGTTTTCTTCATCATTGTATTCTGAGATTTTGATATCAACCTAGATTTTTCTTGGGTACAACCTGTCCACAACTTATCAAACTTGGGGAATTTACTTCTAGCACAAATTCCTTGAACAAATGGGTCCCAAGAAGAGGGAAATTGATTAAGTGTATTAGTTACAAGTTCCACATCGTCCACAAAGTCTCCAATGGTTGTTAACTGGTCCTTGATCTATGAAATTCTCATAAAGTAGTTGGAGACAGTTTATGACTTGTTCATCATTACATGTCTGATTTGATTCCTTAGGGTTAACTTCTAACTAGCATTCTTTCTTTCATATATTATGGTCAAGGCATCAATTATTTCCTTTGGTATCTTCAATTTTGATACATTAGGTATCAAATGGTCCTTAATTGATTCTTTCAAGATCCTCTTGGCCTTGACTTCATTCTTCTTGAATTTTTATTTGGCTTCTTCTTCTTCTTGTTTTGGAAGCACCTGATTGACATGATCCAACAATTCATTCTCTTCTATAATGAGGAGTACCCTATGCTTCCAAGATCTGAAATTATCTGCTCCATCTAGTATATCCTCAACTCTCATACTGGTAATAATTTTTGCTGGTAGAAACCCTAGATATGAAAATTTCCAAAATTTTAAACTGCACCAAACTTCAATCTGAGTATTGCAGGAGGTGCACTAGGGTTGGGAGAATTGATCTAAAGTGGAACTATTCCCAACAAATTAGAACAAGTTTTCAACGAGATTGACAAAATAATTGTGCAGGTTCAAATCTTAATAGAGTTCCTTCCAGCTGTTAGACTGTCTTGAAGGTAACCAACTCTGATACCATGTTAGATTTTTCTTAATTTTTCAAAGCAATATATTTATCAATGCTTTTAGATATTCTTTTACATTAACGATTATATCAAGTACTAKAAATATGAACAACATAAACAAGCACAAGAAGACACAAGATTTTATCCTAGGAAAACCCCAAACCCGAGGAAAAACTCAACCAACCTTTCTTAGATAGATTTCTTAATAATATAATCCAACCATGAACCATCTCTCAAGAGMAATAAATAATGAAGAAACCATAACACAAGTCTAAAGAACAAGATAGAGCTAGCATACCAAATAGTTGCAACAACAACACCATAGAGAGATAGTGCACCTCTTCCAAAGAGAGTGCACAAGAGAACTCACCACCAAGAATAACCAAGAATCTCCAAGAGTTGCGTTGTTGCATCTTCCTTACTTCCCTCAGATGAGAGCCTTATTATTGAGTGAGATATGAGTGAGTGTGTGTCTCCAAATGATCAAGACATCTCCTTATTTATATCCTTCAAGTCACTTTAGCTAGGTCGACTTCTCTTCCTGGAGGTTCTAATTTCACTTTATTCTTTTCCTGTGCACCGACTTCTCTTTCGGGGTGTTCTTCCACTATTCAATGGTCTTCCTTTGTCTTATGGAATCTTCTTCTCTTCTAAGAAAGGTTGTCTAGGAGGAAAATACTTCCCGCAGCTACCAAAACATCAACACGCAATAACTATGGGATGTGACTTCTCAAACCCACCCTCTTACACGTATTCAATGATTGGGCTCTTCCACACTCAAGGGAAAATCATAAGGTTCACTCAAAACATTAAAAATAGGAAAATGATTTGGGAATTAAGCTCATGGATAACAACCTCCTTTCTAGACCCCTCCTCTCTTATGGATTAATCATCCCCCATCTCTATTCATGTCCCCTAACAACTGACATCACATTTTATTTATTAAAATTCATTAACACAATTCACATATATGTCACTTGGCCATAAGCATACATTATATCTACATTATGCATTAATTAAACTAGGGATTATATTGGGGATGTTACAATTTGTGCCCAAGTTATCTTTCCCATTTGTTAGTGCACTTGGTTCCTAAGAACTTGAAAGAACTTGAGCTTACCAAAATGTAATACCCCAAGGCCGAGCCCCTGAGAAATGTAATGATGTTGTAGGTTGGTGAGCCAAGTAATTACAAGCTGGTAGGCTTATGTGTTATTAGGCTTAAGAGCCTAGATGTTAAGGTTAGTGGGATTGATTTTGTATATGTAATTATGCAGATTATTAATAAAATACATCGCTGCGTGCAGACCGACCATGAAGAAAGCATGATGGGGGACAAAGCTCCACTAGGTAGGGAAAGGAATGGGACTGAGAGGATAGGAAAGAGGGGCTAAGATAGGGATCTTAACCCAAGGGAATATTATAATATATTCTTGATCAATGAAAATATTAAAGTGGGGAAAATTAAACCCAACTATCCTAAGTTCCTAGGAAAGGGGAAATGACTGCTAAATGGAGCACATGTAGCTCCAGGAAGACAGGTGTCGACCTGGGTGCATGCAGTTAAAGCTGGAGAGTCATCTCCTTTGGGGGGTTTTCCCCCCATTCTTCCATCCCTTGCCTAACTCGTTTGGCCTTGGTCATGGACCTCTGCATCTTTCATGCACCTCCGAAACCAGTAACCCATGAAGTTGATCTGTGTTTTCCTGTGAAGCCAACATATCTATACTTGCCAAAACCATGTTGTGACTTAGCTAATTGTGGTTATTTCCATTCCCTGATTTATATTGAGCTTTCTTGTTTTCCTCACCTTGCTGGAAACTGAGTGGAAGCTGGTTGAAGAAGCGGGTTGTCAAGCCCATGGTCGAAGAGGCAGGTTGTCAGGCATGTGAGAATCTCTCTCCAGGTGAGAGAGCTTACTGGGAAGCGATTTTCTCATAGAGAGAGTCCAACACCAGCTACGGAGCTCTGAGAATTCCTGATCTGGCCTGTTGTCGAGACCCCGAAGAGGGAAGTGGAGCAACCAATGGACTGTGGAACAATGAAGGTGCAAATTCCCGGGGTGGAATGGGCATGTGGAAATGAGAATCCATGAGTAGTGGGCATAAGAAGGCTCTTAGAGATAATCCTTCCAGTGGTACTGTGTAGGTTCATATAACCTCAGCCTAGTCTAGGAATCCCTTGCCCTAGGCGGAGCTTAGTCCCAACTCGGGGGTGACCCACTGCTAAGCGTGATGAGCAACATTGTCTAAGGTTGGGAGGTTCGTGGAAGGTCTTCAGGAAGTTGGTGGTTTTACTCCAGTTAAAAGATAAGTATCATTTCTATGCTTAATTATATATGTTATGCATGTCTGTGATTCTTGAAATGTTATCATGTATTCTATTGCATGTATGAATTATTGTTAATTCCATTGACTCTATATGTTAGAAGTAACTCCATGTTATTTGATCTAAATTCATTAATTATGCATGTTATATATATACATTTTGTGGTGGCGTTGCTCGACCTGTTGGTGGCTGGGGACATTACAATATGGTATCAAAGCATAGAGAGACATCTGGAAGTGACGTTTCTCATCCTGTTGGTGGATGGGGACGTTAAAATATATTATTGGATCCATGGTTTTGACACTTCACCTAGATGGGCCATGTTAGTGGTCAATGAGACCAAGATTTCAGAGTGAATTGTTGTCGAAAGGGACAAAATTCGAAGTTTAGAGTGTCCCTGAGTGCTAAAAGGGCGTTGAGAGAACACTTGGAATTTATTTGGAAAACAAAAGGCGTAATAAGTTTAAGAAATGGCCATAGAGAAAGAAATCACAACATTCGTGGTGTTGGGGCCGTAGGATCTATTCGAGAGAAGGAGAATCCTTCACGACCATCAGATCTATAGAAAGTGCAGGAGGGTTAACTTGGAAGCCCTTCGAACTTCGCGACTTTAGTGAAGTTAGGTGAAAAAATAAGAGAAGGGCTGAAGCCAGAAGCTTCAAAGTCCGAAGCTAATCCAAACCATCCATCAAGAGGGACATCTGTCAATAGATTGGCTTGTTCAGGATTTCAATGTTCGGGAGAATGAGTGTGTTGTGAGAAGAGAACTCTCCAAGCCTGAAGTTCTGAAGCCCCAAAGAGCTGAAGTAGTGAGTCATGATGAGGTCACTTGGAGGTGACATGGACCTCCCCTCTACCTACCACAGTCCCCCGCCTGGAATGTTGTGAGTTGTACTATGTGGCCCTCGGGTTACATGAGATAGTTAAAGGGAGATGGACCCACACTGGCATTGATCACGATACATCAAGATCGACGACCAGGAGGCATTGCAGGAACCCAAGTTGCACTTGAGTTAATTCCCCAAGGCAGTCCCACAATCCAAACCACGGTTTTACCAGGGGGTTACGTGTCAGCGTCATAAGAATTGTGGGACAAAAGGTGGGTTACTCCAAACCGCAGATGCATGCCCCCATAATTTGAAAGGCATTAAGTGATGTGACTATTCTGTATCGTATTTCAAGTATGAAAACTGAGGCTCCCAATGGACATGTGGTGCTAGTTGTGAAGTCTGGAGACTTGACACTCTGGAAGAATGTTTCATAAGGGAACGAAAGGAAGAAGTTTCAAAATTTTTGTAATGCCAAGGTGATGAGATGTAATGGCATCACCAAAGGTGACATGGAAGTGTTCGGAGATTAACAGTTCGGGGTGTTGGGGGTGTGCGGATGTGAAATCCTCCGAAGTCCTGAAGCTCCGAAGCTCTGAAGCCCCGAATCTCATATTCCTGAAGTCCCACAATGGGTGTCAGTCATTGGATGTTGGGTACTCATGGATTGTTGATCCACCCTACTTCACGAGTTCATTAATCCAAAACTCTGAGAGACTATTGATATGTGAATTGAAAACTTCTGAAGCCGTAGGCCTGAGATCTCAAGTAAGAGCCTATCGATCTAGATCTTGGCCATAGCCACGGTCGCATGGGTTGGGGACTAAGAGAAAGGGGCTAGTGCCTGAAAATTGTTGCAAAACAAAGCAGAGCTTAGAAAGAGAATGGAATCTGAAAGTTTTCTTGAATCAGATTGGTTTATGGATGCTGTGGAATTTGTTAAGGATTGATGGCCTGAAAAATTTCGGTTGAATACACATTGTGTTTGCAGAATTAACGATTTTCAAAATCAAACCAAATTGACGCTTAGTGCAGAGGAATGAAGGAGGCACAGAATGCTTCCAGTTCTAAGAATGAAGCTAAAATAATGGATGTCCATTTGGGGGTTGAAGGATCAAACTCCAATGGGCATGGAGAAGAGATAGATAAGGAAGGACACATGATGAAAATCATTAAAATATTGCAGGAAGATGTCCATCATCATCGAGAAGATAATAGAAATCTCATGAAATCCAGGGATCAATAGGGAGAATTCAACCTAAAGTTGATACAAAGCCTGGAAAGGATATAAAGGAAATTGGATAAGGAGAGTGACTCCAGTCAATCAGGAAGTCACAGGTCGCCTGATGAGAAGATAAAATCAAGGAGTGTTGGTAGACACCATCATCACTCCCAAGGACACTCCAAGAGGAGGGCACATGTAGTTCAAGCCCATATCCTACCAGAAAACATAGGAGATCTGGAGTGGATGAGCTGAAGGGAGAAATGAACAAGATTAAGCCTCCTACATTTGATGGAGAGAACCAGAAGGAGGAAGATGTCGAGACATGGCTTCTTGGCATGAGGAAATATTTCCAACTACAGAATTACTCCTCTCATGCAGAAGGGATAATTGCAATGTATTAACTGAAAGGAAAGGCATCCATGTGGTGGGATCAACTTGTGCAGGTACAACACATTAAAGAGAAAAATGTTACTTGGAAGGAATTCAAGAAGTGTTTCAGAAAGAAATACTTGATTAAGAGATACTATGACAGAAAGATGAAAGAGTTCTTTGAATTGAAGCTGGGTAGCATGACTATTAATGAATATGAACAAAGGTTTTTGGAATTACTGAAGTACGTTCCTTTCATAAGGATGAGACTGCCAAAATTCAAAGGTATCTGAGTGGACTACCATCTCCCATTAGTGGCAAGATCTAGTATGATGATCCTAAAACTATGGAAGAAAATTTAAGGAGCGAAAAATTCTTATATGAGCAGTAAGGAGAAAATATTACTTTCCGGAAGGTTTGGGATGACAAGAAGAAGTTCAAGAAAGAGAAGAGACAGAAGGGAAACAAGCCTCCCTTTTTTAGAAAAAGTCCTCAGGGGAATTCATCTTTTAGAGAGCAGAGGATGGCTAAGGCAGGTGGACAAAGGCCAAGGAAGGCGCCCATTTAATGTTGGGTTTGTCAGGGGGACCACAAGTATAGAGATTGTCCCCACAAAAATAGAAAATGAGAGGTGTCCACAATGTTCAGCAAGCATAAACAATAGAAGACATGGGCAGTAGAATACCAAGGATCTATGCATCCCCGGACAACAAGCAAGATGAGTTTTAATCACACATGATTGAAGTTGAAGGTATGATCAATAACCATGCCCTTACTGTTTTAATTGATTCAGAGGCTAGTCATAGTTATATAGATCCCAAGATGGTGGAAAGTTTGCAATTTCCAAGAAACAAGCATGGAAAATATTGGTTAGTGTAGTTGGCTACATGAGCCAAAAAAAACGTTATTGAGTTGGTTAAGTCTTGTCCATTGGACATGAACGGGCTGAGCACAAGGATTGAATTCAACATCTTACCTTTAGGTTCATATGACTTTCTAATTGGGATGGATTGGTTGGACCAACACAATGCCATATTAGATTGCCGTAGCAAGGCATTCACTTGCTTGGATGAGGAAGGAAATCAAAGATTAGTCCAAGGAATTCCCAGAGCAGTTGCTATCAAAGAAATCTTAGCAATGGAGCTGAAGAAGTGCTACAGGAAAGGCTGTCAAATATTTACAGCGCATATGGATGAAGCACCTAAGGATAAGGTGTCAAATATTGAAGACCATGTTGTATTAAAAGATTTTGAGGATGTATTCTAGGATGTACCAGGACTATCCCAAAGAGAAATATGGATTTCTCTATAAACTTGATGCCTGGAGTAGCTCCAATGTCAAAAGATCCTTATAGAATGAGTACACCAGAGCTGAAATAACTGCAGTTATAGCTTGAAGAACTTCTAAAGAAGGGGCATATACGCTCAAGTGTGTCACCTTGAGGTGCGCCAACTTTATTCGTGAAGAAGAAAGATGGAACATTGATATTGTGCATTGATTCCAGACAATTGAAAAAAGTGACTATTAGGAACAAGTATCCTTTGCCAATGATCGATGATCTCTTTGATTAGTTGAAGGATGCCAAGATATTTTCAAAGATAGATCTTAGGTCAGGGTACCACTAGGTAAGGATAAATTATGAAGACATCAACAAGACCGCCTTCAGAACAAGGTATGGTCATTATGAATTCACAGTGGTGCCATTTGGGTTATCAAATGCACCCATTGTTTTCATGTGCCTAATGAATGGTGTATTATGAGAATATCTAGAGAAGTTTGTCATAGTCTTTTTGGATGAAATCCTAGTGTATTCCAAGTTGGAGGAAGAGCATGAACAACATCCGAGGATCGTGTTGCAAGTATTAAGAGAGCACCAACTGTATGCCAAATTGAGCAAGTGCTCATTCTATCAAAAGAATATCCATTATTTGGGACATATCATTTCAAAAGATGGGATAGTTGTGGATCCTGAGAAGATAGAAGCCATTAGAGAATGGTCAGTGCCAAAGAATGTGACAGAAGTTAGATCCTTTATGGGTTTAGCTGGCTATTA
>SNQJ01S0027599.1:86030-97650 GCA_010110895.2 Picea sitchensis
TGTTCATGTCTTTATGTTTTAAAAAAAATATTAATGATTCTACTCTAATTTTTTTTTTTTTTTTAATATATATTAACCCTCATATCTCGAAAGAATAGATTGATACTTAGAAACCCTTTTATTCGTAGTCTATGTATACACCTATTTGTATTGAACGCATCCTATAAATTCTATGTAGCTAATAGAAACATCTTCTTGTTATATTAACAAAATAATTTCCAGAAATATAATTTCAAAAATAATTTTTAGAAATATAATTTTATATAAAGATATATGGCACTTACATAAAATCATGTTATATTTACATTGAAAAAGGGTTTTTGTGTTCCTCTCTGGAATATTCCTGTTGGCTGTAATATTGTTCAATTGGTTTTTTATCTTAAGTTTCTTTTTACGGTCTAATGCCATTTCTCATGTTTTGTTTGCAAGAGTTAGGGCTTGGAGTTGTTTGCAGGTTAAGCAGAGGGCAATTTGAGCTTGGAGTTTTGGCCCTTTAGGCCCAGATTTCAAACCTAGGCTCTGATACCAAATGTAAAGGCCAGTTTTAAATTAACATCTAGTAATTCTACTAAATGTATAGTAATTTCTACTAGGTTTATAAAAGAAGAATAATTCCAAATTTTCTTAACACTTACACATGTAAAATTTATCAATGAATAATAAATCTAATTAAAAAAATGCATAAATTTGAATTAAATACCTGAACCTGATGCTGTTATCCCTCCTGTTGTCCGCAGCTTGCTTCCTTCCCGCTTCTGCAAAACACTACCCAAAACCGGCCTCCCTGCCAACTAGGTAGCTCCCTAGCCCCAGGATATCAACGGATATCCTGGCCCTCCATGCCCAAAACCCCCAACAACCCCGGTGCACTGCCACAATCCAATCTCCCAAAATTTCACTCTCCCTGCAATACTCAGAGCTCCCAAAATCCTTCCCAACTCCCATAGAATACCTCCCGTCAAACTCCTTCCCTTCCTTATCCCTCCTTCACCGACTCTCCTCCCCCTCATTAATTTCCTTATCTCCCCCTTATTAATTTATTATCCCATTCTTTAATGCCTTATCCCTCCCTTCATTAATATCTTTTCCATTTCTTTAATGCCTTATCCTTTCCCGCATACGTAAAGCATTTTAATTAAACAATTTAAAATTATTAAGCCCCCCTTAAATTATTACCAATATCATTGAGTGTGATATGTAATAATTAATTAATTAATTAATTAATCAAAAGTTAAAACAATTAATTAATAAATAAATAATCAATTTACATTATTAATACTAATCATTGTTTAATTAAAACCATATTATGACAATTAATTATTTAATAAATTTTACTTAATAATCCCTAAGCATGTATTCATCTAGGGTTGTTACATTATCCTGTATAATTGTCTACCCAAAGTAATAATAACACTGTGGGGTCTAGACTCATACACAACATGATGCTTCCACAAATATGGTTGCCCTAAAAGAACATCACAAACTTCAAGGGGAGAAATGTCACACAATACCTCATCTTTGAAAGGCTTGATGCCATAGGATAGATGACACTGTTGACTGACACAAAGATCTCTTCCTTGGCAAAGCCAACCGATGGTGTAGGGTTGTGGGTGCGGTTTCATTGGCAGGTCCATCCTCTTGATGACCTCTACTGAAATCAGATTCTTTTGACTACCAATATTGACAATGAAATGAAGCGGAGCCCCCTTTACCTACATCTGCGAGTGAAAAAGGCATTCCCCTTCCTTTGGTTCTTCTAGTTCGCTTGGCCGGACTTTGATGGTGGTGAAAGTGGCACTGGGTTCAACATTGATAATCTGCTTCCCTCCTTTAGGATTTGATTCGGAATCAGAATCGGCCTCTGACTCGGAAGCCTTCAGTCCGACCATGAGGGACTACTTGGAGCGACATTATTCGATGTTCTGCCAAGGGATTTTATGGTACTCACACCATTTTCCCATGACCTTCTTCATCTTCTCATTTCCCTTCTTATGTTGTGGCTTGGACTGGTTGTCCCAAGGGTGGCCATCTCGACTTGGTCCCTTGCTGTGTGGGTTGGGGCAGCCTTTTCCCTACTTCGACTGTGATGGGTTTGCAGATCCAAACTCTCGCCTTTTCTGCTTAAATTTTTGCTCGATCTTAACAAGGTTTCTATAAGTCGTGCCTAATAAGGCGATGTCTAGAAAATCCATTTCCCTTTGAATGTATCTATGCAAAAAGTCATAGTATTTGAGCACCAGATGACACTCAGAGTATTTGATACCCAATTTGGTGCGTAGGGTATGGAACATATTGGTGAAATATAGTACTTTATTGTCCCTTTATTGACGTAGGGTGGTCCATCTGGTGTACTGGTCCTTGTAGATTCCAACAGGGTAGTATTGTTATTTAATGGCTTCTTGGAAGGAATCCCATGTAGGGGCCACACAAAAAAAAAAGATTCCTCTACAGCCCTTTGCTCAAAGTAAGTATCCCACCAGTCTGTAACATGTGGAATGGCCTTAAGGAGTGAAAAAGTGATCTTTTCCCTATCGAAAAAATTGTGGACCAAAAAATACCCTTCGAACAGATTCAACTATTTATCTACATCATATTCATCTATCAGTCCTTCAAATAATGGAATATCAAAATTTAATTGTACCTTGAAGGGGGTTGCATGGTCGCCTGATGGAGATGCTTCTCCTGTGGGCAATCGTCGAAGGATATGTATGAAGTTGTCCATCATTTCATTCCTTTGTTGTGTGAGGGCTTCCTCGAGAAACATTTTAATAGGATATCCTGCTCCATCATCTTTATTTTCTTCCCCCATGGGTTTTTGTCGGGCTCGGTGCAACCGATATTGCAATGGATCGATTGGTTCGAGTCCCAACTTCTCGTACCCAGATCTTGTCGGGGACATGCACGAAGAAAAATAAATGAAGAGTATACCACTTTGATACCACTGATTTGGATTTAGGATCGGAACAAACTGATTAACATACTGAATACAATAAACATAGAGATATGAAGAATAACACAAATATCCAGTGAACAATATCTTCTATTGAATAATGAAATAGGCTGAAACTGTGAAACTGCAGAGCTGAAACACTTGCTCGAATGGTGATAGCTATCTCTGAGAATAGATGTGGCTACTACACGCATCTGTCTGAGCAGGATGAAATATAATGAGGCTCTAGAGGCCTTTCTAATATTACTCATGAATGGAAAAACCCTAGACATCCAAAAACCTAACCCTAGGAGGTGAAACGTCAAAAGTCATGTGGGCTCCTATGGGTAAGTTGGTACCTCAACTTCCTAGGGTCGTAAATTTTTCATACTACCTCCGTTTTAGGCGCATGATAGCCCGTTGGAAAGGTATTTTAGAGAACTAAACATTTCACTGTCAAAATCTAAGTCTGTCTACAGTTTGACTGTGGCAAGACAAAAGAACATTGTTTAGGCCTCCAAAATGGCCCTGGAAGTACAACAAGATGTGCTGACATGAAAACATACAAAATAATCCATTTGGATTAGGTGAGAGACCACCAATATCCACCTGGAAGATGTGTAGGGATTCAGACAACCCTAGAAGTGTAGAACCCACAATTACAAAGAAGTACAGAAGAACATGTTGAACTAAAAATGTACAAGAGGAGCTAGTTGGAATAGGTGGGTGGACACCAATATCCAACTAGATCATACCACTTACAAAGAAACACAACCATGTGGTGGGATCAACTGAAGCGATCCAAACACCTTGATGAGAAGAAGGTCTCATGGAGGCAATTCAAAGGATATTTCCAGAAGAAATATTTGTCAAAGCATTACTATGAAAGGAAGATGAAAGAGTTATTGGAACTCAAGTTGGGAACCATGAGAATGGATGAATATGACAAGAGGTTCTTTGAGTTGTTGAATTATGTGGGCTTCATAAAGGATGCGAAGGAAAAAATCCAAAGGTGTTTGAGTGGGTTACCCTCCTTATATAGTGACAAGATACATTGTGACAACCCCAATACTTTGGAGGAGGCCATAAGGAGATCAAATAATATTTACAAGCATAACATAGGGAGGCTAGTTTTCCAAAAAGATTGGAATGACAAGATGAAGGGTAAGAAGGAGAAAATATAGAAAGGTTTTAAGTCACTCTTTTTCAAGAACAAATCACAAGCAAATCAACAAGGACAATCAACACAAAATGAGCCCAAGATGGCATATTCATTTGAGAAAAGGCCAAGGAAACAACCTATAAAATGTTGGGGATGTGAGGGGGGTCACTTAAGTAGGGATTTCCCTCACAGAGAATAAAGGATGAGGACTGTCCACAATATTCAAGAGGTTGAAACAATGAAATACATGTGAGGAAATATGCCAAGGATCTATGCATCCTTGGACAACAATCAAGCAAAATATTAATCTCCCATGATTGAAGTGGATAGTAAGATTGACAACCATCCCATATCAATTTTAATTGATTCTAGAGCTAGCCATAGTTACATAAACTCTAACATTGTTGAATGATTTCAATTACAAAGGAGTAAGAATAAGAAATGTTATTTAGTCTAATTATCCATGGGGGCTAAGAGTAAAATCAATAAGCTTATTAAATATTTCCAAATAGACATGAATGGAGTCAACACAAAGGTAGATCTTAACATCATACCATTAGGTTCATATGACTGTCTAGTTGGCATGGATTGATTGGAAAAACACAATGTTGTCCTAGATTGTTACAACAAGATAATCACTTGTCTTGATGAGGTAGGACAACAAGGCAAGGTTCAAGGCATCCCAAGAGGTGTAGTTGTTAGAGAAATTTCAGCCATGTAGCTAAAAAATATTTCTAGGAAGGGATGTCAAATTTTTGCAGCCCATATTGAAGAGGTAGCCAAAGATAAAATGGCAAGCATTGTGTTGGCGATGGAAGTCACTCCTTGATTGCAGCAGAAACAGAGCCCGACGCCCATCAATTTTTATGTCATGATAGTTTCAATGGGTGATCAAATGGGTAGCGACTCGGGAAGATATCACTCAAACTCAGGGACTGGGTCTGGAATGTGAGGAACAAAGGAGGTCTTGATCTAACTTTAGTCAGTGGGTTGATTTGAAAATGGGCAGGTTGAAGACTTGGTGAGAAGAGTGAACAAACTACCTCAGGAAACAGACCTTTCAGTAATTTGTAGAAGAAAAACCCTGAATGTGAGATCCTCTGGTTCAGAGCTTCGAGGAACTGAGAGGGGGGACTTGACTGGATTCTCCAATTCCAAGTCATTTAGCGCTAAGAAAATCACAAGGACCAATTAAAAACAGTGCAATTGTTACAGTGATCAAACTCTACATCATCCTATAACAGTTACCGCTCGACTGGATTCTCCAATTCCGAGCCATTCTAATACAGTGCGAAAGAAAAACTAACATTCATTAGACAAGAAGTCTCAAGAGTCCAGACATAACCAGGAAAACAGTGCTTCATTAAAGTTTACCACCGGGAGCTTTGCTCAACCATTGATCCTTTACAAAAATACAAAGGCTGAGTTCATATACTCAGAGAAAATCGCCCAACAGAGGCGTGCCCAGTCGCTCAAGGCTTGGTGTCGTTTCATCCAAAATCGGGCGGGTATTCTTTGTCAGACGCCACCTTAACTGTGCATGGCTCCTGCAAGGGGAGTATCTGAGCCATTAAGTGCCGAGCTAGCATGTGTAGACCTCCTCCGGCTGGTCAAGGACTCGGCATGGATCCTTCAGAAAAGTGGGTACACAGGACCCTCTCGAACAGACCGCTTGCCAGATTATCCATACTTTACACTTAATACCTGAGGAGAGGTTTCAACCACCCCTTCTCATCTTCATTTACTCCAGGTGAAAACCAGGATCAAGGTCGGATCAGATGGCACATGGAGATCACGATCATCCTTTCGACGACTAGGATCGGCATCTTTGGCCCCTTTTTGCATAGCTCCTTTTTTTCCCAAGTGACCATGGGCCGTGACCTTGTGTCTATTCCCAAAACGCTTTTGGCGTTCGCAAATAAGAAGGGGTTGATCCATGCTTCTTAAAATCGTGATGAGCGAAACATTGAGATGGCTTGAGTTGGCGCCACGCATCCCTTTAGATCTGATGGTTCTGGACTCTCCCGACGATGTTGTGGGCCCGGGTCCTGGATACTCCCGGCACCTCGCGCATCGGGAAATGACGGAGCAGTTTCTTGCGCTTCGAAATCGCGATGGGTGAAAAGGCGGAGAGCCTAATCACGCGCCAGGTGGCTACTGTGGATGAACGACTGAGGCTGCTTCATGATACTGTGGGCCCAACTCTGGGCGCTTTTAGCACTCCGGGGTTCGGGGTTTCAAGATATGAGATGATGAGGGACTTTCACCTTTCAAACTCCCGAATGCCGATATGCCGACTGGATCTTGCACTATGTGTCCCTGGATCGGACGACCCAAATTTAGTCTTGAAATATAGGCACTTTCTCTGATGCTATATATCGGTTAAATTGGTAGCCCCGATATACTGATGACCGTTGATCTGCCCTTATGGATGAATCTGGGCCATCGACAACATAACTTCGCCCGTTTACGTGCTTGGAAGACTTAAAACGAGATTTTCCCATGCTGCTTTTCGGTGCTTCTCATGCAACTTGCAGACCCGAATACTCTTGTGCCTAGGACAAGAAATGTCACTAACACATTGAATACCATCCATTATTGAGGGATTTTGATGATATTTTTGGGGAAATCCCATGACTACCTCCAAAGAGAGACATTAATTTCTCTATTGATTTGGTGCCAGGAGCTTCCCTAATGTGCAAGACACCTTACATAATGGGCACACTAGAGTTAAAAGAGTTGCATATGAAACTTGAGTAATTGTTAAAGAAGGGGTATATATGCCCAAGTGCATCACCTTAGGCTTCCCTAGTGTTGTTTGTAAAGAAGAAATATGGAACCTTAAGTATGTGTATTAATTTTATACAACTAAATAAGGTCACCTTAAAGAACAAATATCCCTTGCCAAGGATTGATGATTTATTTGATCAGTTGAAAGTTTCAAAGATATTCTCGAAGATTGACTTGAGATCAACTTATCACCAAGTAAGTATAAAATAATAAGATATTAACAAGACAACATAAGCAATTTTTAAGAATGGTGCTGCAAGTTTTAAAAGAGCACAGGTTGTATGCTAATCTAAGTAAGTTCATCCTTAATCAAAATTATATTCAGTGTAACACATGGCATATTATTTCAGCAGACGGGATAATAGTTGATCCCGATAAGATATTGGCCATTAGGGGATGGCCAAAACCAAGAAATATTGCAGAGGTCAAATCATTCATGGGTCTTTCATACTATTACCAAAGATTCATAAAAGGGGTTCTAAATGGTAGCAAGCCCAATCACTTCTTTGCAAAAGAATGGGGTGAAATTTGAATGGACTTCTGAGCGTGGAGAGAGATTTTAATAGATAAAAAACATTTTTAAAAGTGTGTCAATATTAAAGATTGCAGATCCACATAACGATTTTGTGGTGTGCATTGACGTGTGCAAGGAAGGGCTCGATGGAGTCCTGACTCAAACGGATCATGTGGTGTGCTACGAGTCTTGAAAATTAAAAGAGTGTTAGAATAATTATGCCACACATGACTTGGAATTAGAAATCATTATTCATGCACTAAGAATGTGGAGACATTATCTCATGGGGAGGAAATTTGAGCTAAGGATAGACCACTATGGTCTAAAACATTTGTTTGGACAACCAACATTGAATGTCAGGAAAAATGGATGGATCAAATTTCTTAATGAGTATGAATTCTAAATTAAACACATCAAAGGAAAACTCAAAGGAAGAGCGCATGAGATGCATATTTCATCCATCGACATGTATAGGTATGATCTAAAAGATAAAATTTTAGAGGCAACAAACTCACATCAACGTTACTTGAAAATAAGATGTGCATTACAACAAGGTGAATTGCAGTAAAAATTTAAAGATTTTAAGTTGAGGGAATATGGAGTTCTCATGTACTGAGGAAAGGTATATGTGTTGAAATCCCATGAGCTGAATAATACAGTGCTGAGGAAAATGTACAACTTGCCATATGTTGGACACCGAGGATATCATAAATCCATTGCAACTATGAAGAGCTAATATGTTTGGCCTAGATTGAATAAAGAAGTGGTTAATTACATAACCAAGTGTCTAGAGTGATAGGAGGTGAAACCAAGAATAGACTTCAACTGGGTTGTTACATCCATTTACCATTTCAGAATGGAATTGGGAATTATTTATGATGGATTTTATTTCTAAGATGCCCATAATAGTGAAGCAACATGATTCCATCATGGTGACGGTGGATAAATTGACTATGCCTACACATTTTATTCCTATGAAGACCACACACAAGGAAACAAATATTGTAGAGATATACATGAAATAGGTCATTTGGCTACATGGAGTGCCCAAGGTAGTAGTTTTAGAAAGAGTTCCTAAGTTTACTTCCAATTTTTGGAAGGGTTTGTTCAAGGGCTTTGGGACAAATTTAAATCTCCGTACAACGTATCACCCATAATCTTATGATAAAATAGAGAGGAGCAATAGAATAATTGAAAACATGCTAAGAATGTATGTGATGGACCYTCCATCCACGTGGGAAGACTATATTCATTTAGTGTAATTTTCTTACAATAATGGGTATCAAGCCTCATTAAAAATGAGCCCATTCGAAGCCTTGTTTGGTAGAAAGTGTAACACACTAGTGAGTTGGGATAACCTAATAGATAGAGTTGTTATTGGGATAGATTTATTGAAGGAAATGGAAGAGAAAATGACAAAGATCAGGTGGAATTTAAAGGATGCCTATGATAGTCAAAAAGGTTATGTAGACAAGAACATGGTTTTTATAGATTTTAAAGTGGATGAACATGTATTTTTAAAAGTGAAAGTGAAGGTAAGTTCCTTAATATTGGGTTGGTGCCCAAACTTGGCAGCACGATACTGTGGGACTTTTGAAATTTTTGAGAATATAGGCCTAGTTGCATACATGTTAGCATTTCCTGCATCCATGAGAGTGCATAATGTATTTTGTGTATACTTATTAAATAAATATGTGTTTGACCCTAACCACATAATAGATTGGATTGTGATCCAGGTGGAACACGAAGGAGATTTTTGGGTGGAACGAGTGTGCATCTTGAACTGGAAAAGTCAAAGTGCTCAAGAATAATTCTATAGACTTGGTAAAGTTCCAATGTTCCTTCTAGAATACTAAAGACACTACATGGTAGCATGAGGAAACCATGTAAGAGTAATACCCACTAATTTTTGAAAATTTTGAAGAAAACATAAGCTAAAAATGCAAGAGTCCATTTTGGGAAGTGTTGTCTGTGCACAACAACCTCCCAATTTTCTTTTCTTATTGTCTGTCTAAGACAAGAAATTGGACAAGAAATTAGGCCCCCCTCCAAATCTTCCTACCAGAACCCTGACACTCTCTCTCTCGTGCAAATGGATAAGCCTAAGTTTTTCTCTCACTCTTACTACTTTAACATTTTTCTGTTTCTCTTCAGATCACTTTGACCTGTCGAACTGCACTTCAGCAAGTTCCCTCTTCCTGTGTCGATACATAGAGTACCTATGAATGCATCCTTTCTTCCACCCACAGATTGGTGCGCTATTAATGTTTTCTCCAATACATAGATTACCTTCCTTCGAACTTGGATGATGTGCCAGGGTGCTTCTTCTAAACTTCACTGACAAACGTCTTTATCACCGATGAAGTTCACATGATCAACATCGATAGATCGATGATGTTCACATGATTATATTTGTCGTGCGCATGACTTTCATCGAATGACTTCCTTCCACTCTAGTCGATGCACCGCATATCGAAAACGCCCTTCCCTCTTTCTTTGATACAATGCATATCAATGAGGTTCATCTCTCCCTCATCAGTTCACTTCTTGTTGATAAGTTTCTCTCTCCCATCCCTGATGATCTTCTTCCTGTCACCAACATTGACCAGGTCAACCAGGCCCACCTTCATATTAAGGCCTATCTTATCCTCCTCTTGGATCAAATTCATCTTGCTATATCGTGATTTGATCTCTTATAATTTTTGGTGACTAATCTCTTCACAACTAACTTGATTCATGTCGAGGCCATAGTCAAGTTTGTCTACATTGCCAACAACGTTCATCACGCATAATATACTAGCTTGTTTTCTTTGTGTTTCCTAAATTTATGACTAAGAAGGACAACAACATCTAAAATGGGACCCAAAATTCCATTTAAAAATGACTTTGAGTGTAATTTTTTGGCTTTCGTCAAAGCAAATTCTTCTTCCCCAAAACAAGCCAATTATAGGAATTTTGCAATTATGATTCCAATGCAACTCACATAATTGAAATCTGATACTATAACTGTGTCGATACTATAATTGTGTCGATATATACCACATATACTATAACTGTGTCGATACTATAATTGTGTCGATGTATACCACATATACTATAACTGTGTCGATACAAGGTTTAAGCTATACATGTTTATGTTGGAAGTATTCTACATAGTTCCTATGAATATTCATGCAACATAACTCATGTGGAGGTTTGTTAGAGTGTTTTTTTCCTCAACAATATTGATCTATAATATCACACAAATTAGACCAACTTTAAAACAAGCATATATTTCTCTTGATTTATTGTACCAAGTCGTAGATAGGGACTTCACCAGGATTTCTCATTGCAATTGGTACTCACCTTCAATATTTATTGACTCTGGCAATAGTTTGACCCATGTGGCACCTACGGTCGATGGTTTCCCCTTTTATCATCTAGGTGATATCGCCTATGAAAGGGTTAGGTGGAAATGTGCATCTCGAGTAAAATTTAGTCTTGTGCTTACCCAGGGTTAACTTGATCGAATTCAATAAACACTCATTCAACAATAGCTGATGAATTTAGATACCATTCACATAACACATGAATGAAAAACTTTAAATTCGAGGATCTTGTAAAATGTTTAAGGGACCATATTGTTGAGGGACCTTGAAAGAAAGAACCTAGGTTAATAAAAAAGTGATAATATTAATGGAGGAGGATTTTATTCGAGCTTGGTGCTCTCATAACAAACATTTTCCCCTTTCCAAAGTTACTATCAAACTAGGTCCTATCACCTGAAACCAAACCTTGAAAAAACTGTCGCACAACGAACTCAGCACACAACACCTTATGATGAAAATGAAATCTAAGATAAGGTACCACAATGATCACTATCAATTCCATATGACGTAATGCAACAAGGGGTCCTCTATCAATCATCTTGCTAGTGGAAGAAATTGTTCCATCCTTGTCGAGGCGCCTAACGCTGGAGTTAATCGCATGACCTTCACCAATGAACAATAATGGTTCCCCATATAGGCATCGGTTCAGACCTAGTGAAGTTCATAACTTATCCTTTGATTAAAATCATAGAAGTTCCCACTAACTCCTCCAATTCAAATCAGAGGAGTTCCCACTAACTCCTTTGAAAAGGGACAGTCCCTCCTAGATTGTTGTTTGTATTTTGGCCATAACTTTTGACTCAGGTGTCCATTTTGTGCATTATTTATATCGTTGGAAATATCTTTTTGATATCTAC
>SNQJ01S0027600.1:0-15692 GCA_010110895.2 Picea sitchensis
CTAGGTAGTCCAACAAACAAATATAGTGCATATATGGGGTACTAGCAGATAGATCTAGTGTAGATATGAGGTACCAGTAGGAATATCTAGTAGATATTAGGTACCCGCAGATAGATCTAGTAGATCTGAGGTACCAGTGGATAGTTCTAGTGTAGATTTGAGGTATGAGCATGTAGATCTAGCAGATCTGAGATACCAATAGGAATATTTTGTAGATATCAGGACCAACAGGTAGATCTAGTGTAGATCTAAGTTTCTAGAAGGAAGATCGGGCATAGGGTTTCTTCAAAAGGGCAGTTTTCTAGGTTTGTTGTAATTTGTCTTTTCCTACGTGGGCCATTTTCTCATTAAGGAAGCCCTTGTAAGATTCAAGTCATTATAAATGAAAAATTGAATTGAAGGGAAGAATTTATGTGTGTATGTGTGAATTTTGGTTTCCAATTTTTGCTTCCATTGTTTTTATTTCCAGCGAGTATATTTTATTATGTGTGTTGTAATTTGATTATAAGCAAGGAAATGCACAAGGTAGTAACATATCTAGGTGTTGGATAGTTATATTTTTCAACAATACGATAGGGAGTGAACATATGTGATAACTCTTTGCATCCTCCAATCAAAGATCAATGCCCAACCAAATTCTTTCTTCATTGCATGCTCGCATGTACACTACATTCTCCAACCCAGAGCAAGTAAATGCATTTTACTTTCATATTGCAATATAAGAATAAATGGGGAAAAGTAAAGGTCAAAGTAATTTTAATGTTGTATATATATATATATATATATATATATATATATATATATATATATTGATCTGGATTTTATGGTGAGGCAGAGGAAGATCTGATTATTAGTTGCCAACACAAAGAATATGAATCGTGAATTAAAATGGTTTCTATTCAATGAAATGGATGGCCCTGTAAAATCACGGTGACAAGCTTGTTGGAATGGGTGTGACTTATCTGAGAAGATATGTGATGGTTGTGCTCATTCCTTAGAAGATAGTTTACAATGGGGCTCTGAAGGCACTTTTACAATAAGAAAGAATACCAAAACCCTAGACATCCAAAGGCTAACCCACAGGAGATGGAAAGCCAAAATTCATGTGGGCCCCGTTTGGGTTAGTTATTACATCAACTTTCGAGGTCGTGCTTTGCATATGATCTCTCTACTGTTTTGAAGTTTGATAGCCCGTTGGAAAATTATCATGGGGGCCTTCATTTGGGATCAATTATGCCTTCGAATATCATTAAGGAGCTCAATACCTAAAAACCTTCATTCAGGCCCTCTTAATGGCCCCAGAAGTTAAAAACAGCTGAAAATAGTAAATTGCCAAAATTGTTAGAAAGCTGTTTTGAGCCAGGTTGGAAAAGGTGGGTGGCCACCAATATCCATCTATATCAATCCTCCCTCCTTAGGAGCAATGGTCTCCATTCGTTGAGTTCCGATGAGTAGGGGAAATTTTTGGTTATTTGGTGAGCAGCTTGCCTTGAAAGTGCGGAGACTGCCACACTTTGATGACTTCGATAAAGTTGGATACTGTTGTTGGGTAGCCTTGACGTGTAAAATGTGATGGTGGATTCTGTTATCGGGTGATGTTTAGCTATGTTGGTGTGTTCAATGCACTTTATAGGTTTCAATAATGGTGGGAAATAAGGCGAAGGAGGTCCATGTTGAACTCTGGGTGCAGACCAAAGGAAAGGAGAATGTTGAGATCAAAATCATTATAACCCACAACCTTGGTGATGGTGTATGACCCATAATGGAGTGGGGTGGAAGCTTTAATGGGGTCATGAGGCATTTTACGCAAGTGCAACAAAATTTGTTGCCAAACTTGTATGGCACTCGATGTTGATCATGGTGCTGCTGTGCCTGGACTTCTATAGGATATCGAACTTGTTGGTGCGGATGTGTTAGATCTCTCAATATGAACCCAGTGGATTTTTTGACCTAGGTTAGGCCGGGAGAGTCGGCCAGAAGTGGCCAAGGGAAGTGCAACATCGCGGAGATGATGGTTGGAATCCCAACCCACACCTGAAAGGGGATGTAGTTGAGCTATCTGGGGATCGGTTATAGCTATGTTGTACATAGGTAAGTATCTCATCCCATGTGTGAGGTGCTTGGAACTATACATGTGAAGGATATCCATAATCATGATTCTGACCTCGGTTTAAGCCATCATCTTTAAGGGTGGTAGGTAAGATTTGAGTGAAAACTTGTCAGTGACCGGAGGCTAGGCCAGAATGTGTTGATAAATTATTTGTCCTGATGAGACAATGGTTTGTGGGATTCAAATGTACTAAACTAGTTCAAAGGAAGCTTGGCGATTAGCTTGACATTGATGCTCTTCTTGCGGGCAACGAGAATCGTCATCTTAGAAAAATGATCAACCCTACAAAAACAGTCATTTCCGCTTGGTGGATGGGAGGCTCGACATGTAGTCCATTGAGATGGATTCCAATATGTACCTGTCGAAGATAGAAGAAGGGTGTACCGCATGTGTTTCAATTAGTCAGTTTGAGCGTAGCGGGAAGTGCAAGGGCCGATATACTTGCTATCTGTCAAAGTTTATTGGGTGAAATTTTTATGTAGCATTGATAGCATAACTACGTTGAAGTGTCCACGCTTCACTGTTATAGTGGGCTTCCCGGATAAGCTTTGCTCTCTCACTTGATGAAACACAAATATCGCCTAGACGACACAAAAACCCAATCTAGAATGGAAGTATAGACAACTACTGCTTACCAACATTTAGTGCAGTGGTGGAAAGTCTAGGTCATCTCATAGAGTTGGGGCCATCAGAGAGGTCCATGGACATGAGAGTCAACAACATGGTGAGTGTATTCATGGCCCGGTGGTCTGAGAGGCAATTAGCGTCTGATTTGGTGCTTCTGTTTATACTTGATGTGTTGAGGTGGGTGTTGCAAGTATGTGGACCACTTTTTGATGGTGGTCATTACGCGAAATTTCCTTGTGTCTGCATGAACTACAATGGCTTATGATTGATGCTTTGGATGACTGTCTCCTTCCCAAGAGATTATGTCTCCAGGCTGTGGAAGCGCACAATGGAGTACATTTCTTTTTTATAAGTAGGTTGCACGGACAACATCGATAGTGTCTCACTATGATACGCCACAGGGTGTTCGTGCTGAGTGAGAACGGTGCTTATAGCATAGTTTGAAGCATTTGTCTCAATCTCAAAGGGTTGTTGCAAGTCTAGTGAGTACGGGGCTGAGGACAAGCGCTGCTTCAAATCATGAATGCTTGTTGTTGGGACTTCCCCCACACAAAATTTTCTTACCACCACCCTGATTTGGTGGTTGGGGCCCCATGCAATATGGGAGGAGTCCAACACAGACACAGTGGTAGAAATTGTAGAAGACCCAAATGATGTAGTGTAATTTGGGGCAGCCGGTCCTGAATGACTTGGATATTGGATCCGCATGCGCTTTATGTTGATCATTGATGCTAGCGAGTAATGTGGACCACATCCATCTTAGAAGGAACATTTTTCAAGTTGGCATATAACTTATGTTTGTGTGAGTGTCGAACACATTGAATATGTTATAGTGTTTGGCTAAGAATCTTGTTGTAAATGAGAATGTCATCCGGATACACCACTACAAGGTATTGGTGGTAAGTACAAAGATATAGATCCATCATCCCTCCTTGAAAAGAGCTGGATTTGGAGCATTTACGACAAAGGGCATGACCAACCATTCAAAAAACCTTCCTTTGACTTGAAGCCCCGGTCTTTGCTTACTATCTGTCTATTCTATGGTTGGTGGTAGCCATACTTCAGATCAATCTTATTGAAGTATTTGGCCCCGTGATTTGATCAAGGAGGTTAATGATTGGAATCTTAGTATTTCATTTTTTGTGATTTTATTGAGGAGATGGGTAATCATCACGAGTCTCCATGTTTATTTCTTGTTACTAGCACTATTATGGGTTCCTGAAAGGTGATGAGCTGGGACAGATGTGTCTTATGTGGAAGTTCTTGGATTTGTCGCTTGATCTCCTCATTCTCTAACAAAGGCTGGTGATAGAGTGGCCCATTGAAGCGGTGATTATTATGGGGTCCTTATCGTTAGGTGCTTGACACAGCATTCTGTTTTCTGGTAGGATAGGAGAAGATATTTAATTATTCTTCCATGACCTTATCTACTTGTTTTAGCTGTGTGGAGAGGTTGGTCGCAAAAACCTTGGATGTGGCTGTGATCTCTAACACTTATTTTGAGGCTAGTCAGGAAGAGACAAACTTCTTGAGGTCACAAGAGATGACCTTCACATTGCTTAGTAGAGATCAAGGAAATAACTTACTAGGTGGGACTGCCTCGAATTATCACGACCTGCTTGTTCAAAGTAATAAGAACACTAAGAACTCATATGTATACAACATGTGATTTCCATAAATAAGGTTGTCCAAAGAACATCTGAAACGAAGAACAGCATCGTACACACAATACCTCATCTTTGAAGGGTTTGATGCATTACAATATGTCGACAACGTTGGTTGGCCCTTGGGTCGCTTCCTTGGGCAGACCATCCAATGGTCAATAGGGTTGTGGGTGCGACATTGTTGGCGGCTAGCTGCTTGACGACCTCTAATGAGACAAGGTTCTTCTAGCTTCCACTATCAACTTGCTGATGATCACGGTGGGGTGCTTTACCACATCTATGAATGGAAGGGCACTCTCCTTCTACAGCTCGTCACGGTTCACGGTGGAGCGGTAAGGTAGCAATGGTGGCATTAGGATCCAGCGTCAATGATCCGTCTTCCCCTTTTTGGTTCTGGATCAAAGTCAAAACCTATATTTGATTCATAGGATTTCACTTAGGCCACCAGTGACTGATTTGGGCGGAAATCAACAATGTTATGCTTGAGGCTCTTATGGAAGTCGCACCACTTCTACAGTTCTCTTTGTCTTTGGTGTCCTTCTTTGCTGGACTTGGATTGGTTATTACTGTCCATATTTTCTCTATCCGTTATTCTATGGGTTGGGGATGCCTTTCGGCTTTTTGTTGTGAAATTTGGAGACCCAAATTCAGCGTCTTTTGTTTGAATACGCCGATTTGCAGCGGTATCGGTGGAGTGGAAGTACCCAAGGATGAGATGTCTAGAAATTCCATTTCAGTGCGGATGTATCTATATGTAGAGAACAACTGTGATACTTGAGAACCAAATTCTGATCTGAATCTTTGATACTATGCCAATTAGCATAAGGTATGGAAGATATTTTTGAAATCATGCACTGCTTGGTCTCTTTATTGCCATAGTGTGGTCCATTTGATAGCGGTGTCATAAATTTTGTGAGGAATTGGTATTGTTCCTTAATAGCATCCTTGAAGGATTCCTGGGTGGTCGTGACTATAAATAGTAAGGGTTCCTCTATTTCCCTTTTCTCCTGCGAAGGTTTTATGATGCGGCATGGGGAGCGGCTTTTGAGGGCACAAAAAGTAATCTTTCTCTATTTGAAAAGTTATGGATAGAAAAATACCCTTCTAGTAGATTGGCGGTACCCACATTGCTTATGTACATTGAAGGGGGAGCCTCCGCTGAAAGAGATGTGTATTTTGTTGGTAGCAGCAGAAGGATTTGCACGAAACTACCCATCATATATTGTTCCTACCACTTTGTTTTGCTTGAGGGCTTCCTCAATCAACAATTTGAAGGATCTCTCGTCTCTTTCTTTCTCCCACCCTTCCTTAGAGGTCTCTTGGAAACGTCACGAGAGATTTTGTCCTCAAGAGAAACAATCTGAGACCAACTCTTTGTACTCAGATCTCATTGGGGACATCCATTAACACGACAAGAGCCGGACCCGCTTATTACCATGATCCAGTTATGAAGCGGGGCCGAAGTGAATCTGATTATTAGCAGGGTGCCAAAAAGAATATGAGAATCTGATAAAAGCGGTTTTCTATTCAATATGAAATGGTAGAAACTATAAAATCGCCGATTGGAAACAAGCTACCGGGGATGGTGGCTTATCTACGAGGAGAAGAGATGTGGCGATTGTGCTCATTAGAAAGAAGGTGATTACAATGGGGTTCTGAAGACCTTTTAATGAAAATTCCAAAACCCTAGACATCAAAAACCTAACCCTAGGAGATGAGCTTTCCAAAGTCATGTGGGTAGGATTTGGAGTAGAAAGGATTAAGCTGGGGTGTGCCGGGGTGCATCTAGGGTCTGAACTTTGGTGGGCAGGAGTAGTAGGGTTGTTTGGACTTTGGAATGAAGTGCAGCACCCTCTGAAAATCATTTGAGGAGCTCGATCCCGAAGAACCTTCATTTAGGCCGAGTTAAGCGCACTAAAAATAGTAAATTACCAAAATTGTTGGCTGTTTTGAGCAGGTTGGAAAAAGGTGGGTGGCCACGATACCATATATATATATATATATATATATATATATATATATATATATATATATATATATATATATATATATATATATATATATATGTATATATGTATGTATGTATGTATGTATGTATGTATGTATACATACATACATACATACCTTCTATATACCTTTGCTTTATACATACATACACATATATATATATATATATATATATATATATATATATATATATATACTCTTGTGTGTGTGTATTTTGAATGAGGGATATAATCTATATAATGACATTTGTGCGTGTGTGTATTTGAATTGGGGATATAATCTATAATGACATTTAAAAAAATAGGCTGCAAAAAATATGTTTATACCATTAGATTGACCATAATTGATAATAGGTATTAGAAAACAAAACCATATTTAAGAAGAAAAATGTCCAATCACAAACAATTTACCTGTTAATACTTTGGTGGTTATAATTCACAAATTCCTTCTCAACCTTGGTACTATATTGGCCTACCTACTTAGCCCATGCAAAATAAATGGAAGTACCCATGTAAGCCTATTAAGCCCCCTTATCAACCATATTAAGCCTAACCTCCAATGAAAAACCATTAGTGGATTAACCCTCCATAATGGTGGAGGCCTCCAAACCAGTGGCAATGAGAATTTTTTCCTCCTCCTCATCAACAAAACAATTCTTCCACAAATGTTGCACCATATCCTCCAAACTAACCACAATTGCATTCCCAAATAGCTCCTAGTCCAAACATTAGGTAGGTACAACCTATGTATAACAATGAGGTAACATGCCAAGCATATTATATGGATCTTCAAGAGATAAACCTCAGATCAAGAAAGGTGTTAAAGGACCCTCCTTTAGCTACTGAACCTATAGAATACTAAATCTATGAGAAGGAGGACACCCCCCACAAAAGCCACCTATTCCTCAATAAACCACAATGTATCATGAGAGGATTGACACCCAAAAAACCTATACAACTATAAATAATGATATATTGGGGGAACTTAAGAGGTTATGTGACAAAATACCTCTCCTCCAAGCCATTAATGGTGTTCCTATATACACCAATTTCATCAAGGAGGAATTCCTTAACAAATCTAGAAGAAAGAAAAAGGATTCCCTTGGAGTTAATGTGATAGGCCAACTAGTATACCTTATGCTTGGAAGGGTGTTTGTCCCTAAATAATTGGGTCCAATTCTCCTTAAAGTGGATGTCCATATCAACACAATTATAATCCAAAACACTTTTATAGATCTAGGGGTAGCCATCAAGGGACATCGTGCTCAAATTAAGCCTTCAAGGATTGTTGAGACATACACCTATTGTATTGCAACTAGATATCAACTATGAAGCTTGAGGGATTATTAGAGGATTTGATGGTTTCTATTGATTCCTGGGAATAACCAACTGATTTCATATTTCATCAAAGCAAATCTAAGTTGAATGGGTACCCTCACATCCTAGAAAGAACATGGTTGGCTATAGCAGATGCATACATCATCTATAAGGTAGGAAACATGATCGTTACCAATGGTCAATCCCAAAAACAACTTGTCCTCTACGCCCATACCAATCCATTATTTTTACTATAAATTCCTATTTTAGTAGAAGAATAAGAAGAGATTCCTTAGACTTATGTTTATCCTATCCCCACCATTGAAATAGCCTTAGCCAACAAAAAATTAGATGAATACACCTTCATATCCATTTTTTCGTAAAACCTATACCCTGCTACTATAAAGATTAATGGTATAGAAGAGAAAAATAAATTTATTATGGGAAGACTTAATCACTACTGATACTAGCAATACAACAATCAAAATAGTGGAAATATTCCCCTCAAAAAGTTTGAAAATCAACACTATTTTGATTAATGAATAAGAGTATAAATTGCTAGATGTCCTCAAAAACTGCATTGCAACTTTTGCATGGGAATACAAAGAAAATAATGGGATCCATACAAACATATGTAACCATCATATCTACATCAAGTAATACTAAAAACCAATTAGGAAACCACAAAGAAGAATGAACCCTTCCCTAAAGGACATTGTCAAAGAAGAATCACAAAAACTTTTGGATGGGAGATTCATCTACCCTATTTATGATAGTGAATGGGGTTCACCCTTGGTCATTATACCTAAAAATAAAGGAAAATGGAGGGTGTGTGTGGAATATAGAGAGATCAACACAGATACTAAAAGGTCCATTTCCCTTTCCATTCATTGACCAAGTACAGGAAGTCATAGTAGGAAAAAGTACTTCATATTTTTAGATGGATTTAGTGGGTACAACTAGATTCAAATCTGCCATGAGGACCAAGATAAAATGACCTTCACTTGTCCTTGGGGAAAATTTTCCTACGAGGTCCTTCCATTTGGCCTCTAGAATTCTCCTACAACCTTCCAAAGATATGTGCTAAGCATCTTTTCATATCTCTTCCATGATACTATATAAATCTACATGGACGAGTTCACACCCTATGGAAATTCCTTTCCGGAATCCTTGACTAATCTTGAAAAATTAATAAAGAGGTGTGAAGAGATGAAAATCTCACTCAACCATGAAAAATGCAACATTATTATGAGTGAATGGGTTGTATTAGGTCATCATCTCTCCTCCAAAGGGATTGAAGTAGACCAAAGAAAGGTGAGCGCCATCAAGAACCCACCTACCCCTTAAAAAAAGATGTAATAAGTTTCCTTGGGAATGTAGGCTACTACATGACGTTCATCAAAGATTTTAGAAAACAAGCATCCCCTTTGTTCACTTTCATATCCAAAGACATTCAATTTTGCTGGACAATAGAGTATCAACAAGAATTTGAATGTATTGAAGAAAAGATCATAACATCACATATTTTACTTGCACTTGATTAGATTTTTATAAGATGTGTAAGAGAAGATAAGGTTCATGAAATTCCCCATGCATATCATGATGAGCCCTATTAGAGAAAATAACAACATACAAAATCTTGCAAGCTAGATACTATTGGCCTACCCTCCATAGGGATGCTCATCAATACATCTCTCGCTATGATTGATGCTAAAGAATGAGAAAACCTACCAAAAGAGATGAGATGCCTTTGCAACATCATATTTCATTGCAAACTTTTGACAAGTGGGGGAAGGAATTTTTGGGGCCCATTGACCCTCCTTTATATCAATAGAGGCACATCTTGGTTTGCACTGATTACTTAATAAAATGGGTTGAAGTGGAGAAAATGAAAGCTGCAATAGAGGACAAGGTAGCTCAATTTTTGTAGGAAAATATCTTCTCAATATTTGGAGTCCCAAGGGAAATAAATACATATCAAGGAACACAATTCATCTCCAACCTCATTGAATATATATCATGCAAAGGAACAATATATTCCATAGAAAATCTACACCAGCTCAATAAAATGGGAAAGTGGAAGTGACAAACACAGAGTTGGAAAATATCCTCACCAAGACAATCAAAATGCATAAAAATGATTGGGAAAAGAAGCTAATTAAATTTGTATGGGAATATAACACCACTTGGAAGACCACCATAGGGTTCACACCCTATGAATTGGTCTATCACAAGAAATCAATGATACTTATTTATTTTGAAATCGCCATAGTAAGGATAGCCTTTAGCCTCAACTTCGACCTTTCAATGGCCCAAAAGGAGAGATTGCAGTAGTTGAATGCCTTCAATGAATACAAATGACAATAATTATTTCATACTAAGGTAGTTCAAGTACATAGCAACAAATGGAATGATAATATCATAAATCCTAGAAGCTTCAAGGAAGGGGATTGGGCCCTCCTCTATGACTCAAGGATCAACTATTTTAAAGGAAAATTAAGGAAAAGATGCTTGGGCCCCTACAGAATTGAAAAATGATATGAAAATGGATCAATGAAGATAAGAGTTGAAAGATTAATTATCGTAGGGATAATTAATTATTGCATGCCATTATCGAAAAACATTGTTGAAAGTTTAGATGTTGTAAGATTGGTTGTCATTGATGTCAACCCTTGAACAAAGTTGCATGTCGAAGTAAAGGAGTAGTAAACTGAAGATAACAGGTTGCATGTGAGTTGCATGTGAGTTTCATGTGAGTTGCATGCCATCATGAGTTGCATGATAGTTGCATGTCATTAATAATTTTCCAGTTAAAACACAAAGAAGATTCAATTGAAATTCACTTTTGTGTATTCACTTCTGAGAATACAGGCTGGATATCTAAGGAAGTTAGTCAAATATAGAGAATTCAAGTGAAGTAAGAAGTTTCCAGGAGCTAAGGATACAGAGAATGGGTTTCATATAGGAATTCCTTGAGTATATCCACAGGTTTTAGGAGGAAAAGCACGGACATTTGCAGCCTGCAGTGAGGAAAAGCACAGATACCCATAGGGAGACAATACGCATAGTCACATACCTATGAGGAAAAGTTGTGAAGATCAGGGATTTAAAACTCAGGTCAGCTATAGGATTGAAGGTATGTATTCCCATGTGTGTCTCAGTGAGTATTCTAAAGAAATTAGGAACATGTGTGTCTCAGTGATTCATAAGCAATTTATTTAGAGAATTCTCTTGTGGATCTTGGTATGAGGAGTGTATGGTTGCAGTATTGATGAGATATTGATATCAGTAGCAACAACAAAGGTATCAAGAAAACAAATAGAAACAGGTTATCAGTTACAGCAGTAGAGGTAGTGACAAGGTTTTATACATTATATTTCAGAGTGGTTGGATGGGGCAAGGAAAGGGGGTTGTAGCCTCCTTCTGGTTGGAGCCAAAAAATTAGAGAGTTGTAGCTTCCTTCAGTTTGCAGCCTGTAAATAGGGGGTTGGATCCTCCTTCCAGTTGTAGATGTAGAAATAGGAATTTGTTGCTTCCAATGAATGTACTCTTTGATCAATAAGAAAAACATTCTGTGGTTTTTTCCCACATTGGGTTTCCACGTAAAATTCTAGTGTACTAAGTTTATGTGATGTTTATGGTGTTGATTATATTTTGAATTATCATATTATTTATTGGATATTTTATATTGCGATTAAAAGTAATAATTGGGATCAGATTCACCCCCCCTCTCATTATTCCAACAATTGGTATTAGAGCAGGTCCTTCAGGAAGAAGTCTAACAACTGGAAGGAGATCATGGAATACACTAAGATTGGAGCACCAAAGTTTGACGGTTAGAACTATCCCTTCTAGAATAAAATGATGAAAACATTTTTATAGGCATAGGGATTTTATGTTTGGAAAACAATATTATATGGGTTTACAACACCAAGTACTCCCCCAATAGGCAGAGATGGAAAGAAACGAGTAGCAAAAACAACTCAAAGGATAAAGGTATTATTCTAAGAAGATTATTTCATTCAGTATTTGTCAAAGTTATGCATTGTGATAGTGCAAAGGATCTTTGGGATAAACTCCAAAATATTTATGAAGGAGATGCCAAGGTAAAGGGAGCTAATCTTCAATTTTTCAGAGCTACGTTTGAACAACTGAAGATGAAGGAAGAGGAAGGCATTTCATCCTACCTTCTGCTAGTTGACGAAGTAGTTAACACTATTGAAGGATTGGGAGTAGAAGTTGATGACTCAGTGGTTGTTCAAAAGGTATTTAGGTATCTTCCTATAATATTTGATTCTAAGATATTGTCCCTAGAAGAAAGATAAGATCTTGGTACATTGAGCATGGACAAACTACATAGAATATTTACAACCTATGAAATGAGAATAGAACAGGAAATCCTAGTCACAAAGGAAGCATCTTTCAAGGCATCTAAGAAGACAAATAAGAAGCACAAGAAAAAGTAAAAAACAATTTGTAGATGCAGTGATGATTCAGACGAAGATGAAGATATGGATAACTTCATAAGGTAATTAAAGAAAGGAACCGACAAGTATAAACGCATGCTTCCATTGAAATCTTTTAATTGTGGTGGTATTAATCATTTTGCTTCCAAATGTCCTCACATGAATAAAGAAAGTGATGAAGAAGAAGCTTCTAAAAGGGAAAATAAATATCAAAAAGGAAACAAGAGAAGAAACAAATTCTTCAAGAAAAGTTTCTACTCAAAGGAGGACCGTTCCTCATCAGACAAGGAGGATAATGATGGTGACAGTGATTCAAAAACAGTCTTCTTTATGGAAGTAGAAGATGATTTCAAATAAGAAGGTTAAGTAGATCTCATAGAAAAGCTAATTAGTGCATTAGAAGAACTCAGGAAAGAAAGGAAGAAAAACAAGTCACTCAATGCATAGCTAAAAATGAAAGAGGGATCTCAGAATTCCAACTCTGAAGAAATAGAGCAGATGATCACGAGTCTAAAAATTAAAATAGAAGAAGGCATAAGAATTGGGGAAATTCTTAGAAGTCAGTTAGAAGAAAAGGAGAAAACGATCGGAAGCTTGGAAGCAGAATTAGTCTCTTTAAGGAAAGATCTTCAAAAGAAGGATATGCAATAGAAGATCACCAGAATATTGGATCAAATCATCAATAGTCAAAGATCATCAAATGAAAGTTCTGGACTAGGATACAATCAAGTAAAAAATGAGAAAGGGTCGAGCTCCAAGACAACGAAATAAGAAGAAGAACAAAGAAGCTATGTAGAGATTGTTAGAAATTTGGTCAAGAAGGAAGAAAGAAACCCCCCAAAGAGGAATAATTCAGAAATAAAGAAGACTCAAGAAGGAAAATTCAAAATGAGTACATCACAAAGAAGATCATATATTCCCAGGTATCAAAGATTCCTTTATGGTCATTATTTTAATTGGGCTAATTTTGGACATAAAGTTGTAAACTGCAGAGCTTATGCCAAGAATAGAAGCAATAATGCAGGGTACTTAAATAACAGTTATCCCAGAAGATCTTATGAAGCATACAACATGAGCCAAAACAATTTTGTTTCATTGAGAGATGAAGTAGAATGCTACAAATGAAAAAAAAATGGTCACATAGAAAATAATTGTAGATTGGCTATACCTCCCAAGGAATCAAAGCATAACATTAGTAGTCAGATATCAGAACCAAAAGGGATATGGAAAAGAAAGAAGAATCAATGCTCGCTTTCTCTACAAGCCCAACACATGAAAATTTATTGTTATGTTGACAATGGTTGTTCAACGAATATGGTAGATGACAAGAATATGTTTCTAATCTGAAGAAAGAAAAAGATGGATCAGTTTCATTTGGCAATAATCATTCAACAAAAATTGTAGGTAGAGGCACAATTAAGCTTGGAAGCAAAGATGCAATGGCAGAAAATGTTCTACTGGTTGAAGATATGAAGCACATTCTACTAAATGTAAGTCAAATGTGTGATCAAGGACACACACTTCAATTCAACTCAGAGAATTGCAAAATAAGGAAAGAAGGATTAGGAAGGTTAGTGGCGACAACTATAAGGACTCCAAACAACATATATGTTTTGAATGAAATTGGAAAGGAAAGTTGTTGTTTAGGAAAAGAAAATGAAATTTGGTTGTCACAGAAGAATGGGTCATATACACTTTGTCAATTTGTCAAAATCAGAAGAAATCAAGAGTAAGATAAATTCCAGAAATATCAAAGCCAACAAATACTCTTATGTAAGCATTGTCTACAGGGAAAACACACCAGGACTAAGTCCAAATCAAAGGATTACTCAACAAAAATACCATTGGAGATTGTACATACTGATCTATGTGGACCAACAAGGACAAAGGGTTCAGGAAAGGCAATGCAGACAACAATCTCTACATAAGGTAAATCAAAATAATTTGTTGATAATTGAATTTTATGTTGATGACATTATTTTTAGCAGTAATGATGATAGGATGAGTCAGAAATTTTCTAAAGACATGCAGAATGAATTTGAAATGTCATTACTTGGTGAGTTGTCTTTCTTTTTGGGACTCTGTATATGTCAGCTAGATACAAGTATTTTCATCTCCTAGACCAAGTATATCAAAAATAATTTGAAGAAGTTTGGAATGGTAGATTGCAAGACCGTAAGTACTCCCATGCAGACCAGTTGTAAATTGAGCAAAAATGATATATCCAAAGATGCATATCAGAGACTCTACAGATCGATGATTGGTATTTTATTCTATGTGACCGCATCAAGACCGGATTTGATGTAAGCAGTTGGACAGGTGGAAAGATTTCAAGCAACACTGAAGGAAACACATGTTGTGGAAGTAAACAAAATATTCATATATCTCAAAGGAAAAAAATACTATGGATTATGGTATCCAAAAGGGAATGATTTATATCTACTTGCATACATAGATGCAGATTGGGCAAAAAATGTTGATGATAGTACAAGTGGAGCAAATTTCTACTTGGGTGATTGTCTAGTATCTTGGTTGAGCAAGAAACAATCTTCAGTATCATTGTCCATATCAGAAGTAGAGTATATTGTAGCAACAACATATTGTACACATGTTCTCTGGATGAAGAAAAATTTGAAGAACATATAGGTGGAATATGACGATCCTATTCTGATATTTTGTGATAAAACCATTGCTATAGGTATCTCTAAGAATCCAGTGATTCATTCCAAGATGAAACACATTCCGATCAAGTTTCAATTTCTACGGGAACAAGTTACAAAGAAGAACATAAAGGTAGAGTATGTTGGAACAAAAGAGAAGATTGCAGATATCTTCACCAAACCTCTTCCAAGGGATACTTTTGAGTATCTTTGACAGAAACTTGGAGTAGTTTCAGCCCCATAGTGAATGATTTTTGAAATAATTGAATGTTTTTTTAATTCTTTTTATCATAGATGTACACGAGGAAGCACCGCGAAGAGAAACACCAGTAGATATAAGAGGCTTGCTGACAGGGGGAGCATCCCCATGGAGAAGTCATGATTTTCCATTGATGTTAAAGGGGGAGAGAAAAATAGAGGCATGTATGAGAAGAGGCATGAAGATAGGGGGAACCAACACATGAAGACAGGGGGAGCTAGAATGAACATGAGTGTTTTCGTTGTTTTTTCTAAGTGTTTCCATCAATTCCAAAGGGGTAGATTGTTGAAATATTAATTATTGCAGGGATAATTAATTATTGCATGTCATTATCAAAAAATATTGTCGAAAGTTTAGATGTTGGAAGTTTGGTTGTCATTGAGTTTCACCCTTGAACAAAGTTGCATGTCAAAGTAAAGGAGTAGTAAACAAAAGATAACAAGTTGCATGTCAAAGTAAAGGAGTAGTAAACAAAAGATAACAAGTTGCATGTGAGTTGCATGTCATTAAGAAATTTTCCTTTAAAACACAGAGAAGATTCAATTGCAAATCACTTATGTGTATTGACTTCTAAGAATACAAG
>SNQJ01S0027600.1:15702-43014 GCA_010110895.2 Picea sitchensis
ATATTGCTATGGCTTCTGCAGGCACCAAGCAATGCAACCCATCCAATGGCATCTGGTTCAAAAGGCATGTTTTGGATAAATTTCTCAGCCTCTTCAAGATGTCCAGCACGGCCAAGAATGTCAATCATACAGGAATAGTGGTCTTTACTTGGTGTAATGCAATGATCTCGACTGGGTGGACCAATCACCCACTCTGAAGCTGTCCAGGGACACTGAGTCTAATCTCCCTTTGAATCACTGTTGTGCATTAGTCGGTCCTCATCAACTCGGTCTCCCCAACTAATGCTGGATGGTGTAATAGCAGATAAAGTAGCAATGAATGCACACTCTTTGGCAAACCGATCACTGGACAAAATTTATGTGGACTTTACAAAATTGAATCAAGAAACGATCAAAGATCCTTTCCCAACCCCTTTTACAGAGTAAATCTTAGAAGTTGTAGCAATTGGTGAGATACATTGATTCTTATATGGGTATTCAGGGTATAACCAGGTGTCTATAATGGAAAAGGACCAACCACTCACCACNTATCACAAGAAGAGAAGAAAAAATGACAATGTAAGAAATGTGAGAAAAAATCATGCATTAAATCCACTAATATAATCTTGCATGCATATGACAATCTTCCTTTGATATCGTTGATGATTCCATTAACATTCTCCATTGTTAGATTTGAATGGCAACCATCACTCAAAAGGATAGAGAATCCAGATTCCCATTAGCCTTGTACCCAATTTACCATGGGGCATCTACAATTCATAGTGTTTGATGTACCCCAATCAAAACTCAATAAACATAAGACATGATTTAACTTGTCATAAGAACTCCACCCACATATATATTATATTGTCATGTTTTGATTTGGATGTGTATATGGGTTCGGAAGAATATTTTTCACTCAACCAACCAATAGTAGTAGGTATGAATTGAAAACTCTATTCCCAACACCTAGATAAATTATTTCCTAGAGATTTCCTTGCTGAAAATTAAATTACAATTCATTGAATAAAATATATTGGTTGAAAATAATTAAAACAACGGAAGCAAACTTCAACATAATTTATCTAGGTGTTGCGAATAGAGTTTTCAACTTGCTATCATAGCTTGCACTCTAAGAGGGAGACAAATTTCAGATACACAAGAAAGACATTGAGTACTTGAGACATGAAGGAATGTGACTCAAGGAGATCTCAATAAGGGTGGAGAAGGAATTTCATATAGAGATTAGCTCAAGGGTCTACACAATAGAAACAAAAGAGTGTTGGGAGTTAGTGACTCACAGTGAGAGAAAGAAAAGGACGTTTTTCTCAGTCCAAAGGATAAGATAAGCAAGTGGGTAACTACAAATAGATCCAATAATAAGGACATATATGGGAAGATCTAAGTAGTAGATCTGAGCCGTGGTACATGTCATATAGGGCATGTACAGTTCGTACAGGATTCTCATACAAAACCATACAACAACGAAAAAGGTGTTGGGTTATAGGATTTTGTTGTTTCTTTTCTCAATGGGAAGAAAATATGACAAGCTTAACATCTATTCAACAGTATGACGAAGAAGGACTTAGGGATCCATCTGGATCTTGGTGATGATTCTAAGTATGAAGTAAAGGGTAAGGGAACTACTTTGTTCCATCTTGAGTCAAGTGGTTTGTTGGAAGTCCAATATGTGTTATATGTACCAGTGACAAAAGACAAGGAGTAGGAGGCTTCGAAGGGAGAACAACATTCAAAGAATTCCAATTTAGGGATTCAACCTTCATGTGGGGAGGAGTTGTTACCTTCTATAACTGTCCCAATACCCAGGTGGTTTGAGAAGACATTGAGGAACACTCAGGAGCATGTTGAGACTCTTAGGAGAACAGTAAGGAAGAACAGGCCTCCAATGAAGTTTTTAAACTTCGTGGTGCTAATGAATAACATCATTGATTCTGAGTCTTCTAGTATGCAGAAAGAAACATACCAGCAGGTTTGGAGGGATTCCATGTGGAAGGATGATGTGTGGAACATTGTATCGGAATCGGAGGGACAACCATATCTATGTGGCTCTTCCAAAAGTACCTTCCTCGCTAAGAGGGAGTGTTGATGTTTGTAGTATCAGATAGGTACTTCCACACAGGTCTATGTGTCTAGACATGTGGTATTCATCCAAATCCTTGTACCTTAGTAATTTACTTTAATTAAATCAATTATTAAAGTAAAATGGTTTTATAATTAAGTGAGTTTAATTTAATGAAACACTAAAGTTATTAACATTAGTGAATTAAATGAGTCTTAGCCACTGATCTCAAGTGACTTGAGATCTAATATGAACCGTCAATCACTTTGTAGATTAGGGTTATGTTTGATGCATTCATAACTCAAGATTATAAAATCAAGGCTAATTGAAGGAGAAAGATATCCATTTGAAGGGAGAAAAGAAGGACGTTTTCTCTAGTACTTGAGTCATGAAGGACTGTAACTCAAGGGGATCACCAAGGAGAGAAAATAAAAAAAAAATCTTAAGATATTGAGTCACAAAGGTCTATGATTCAAGATGATCTCATAAAAGGGTGAAGAAGGACTTCCATCTAGAGATCAAGTCCAAAGGAGGAAAGTGTAAGTAGTGCAGCAAGAGGAGAAAACCCAACAACCAGAAATCGAAAGACATATTTCTAGGTAGTCCAACAAACAAATCTAATGCATATATGGGGTACTAGCAGATAGATCTAGTGTAGATATGATGTACCAGTAGGAATATCTAGTAGATATTAGGTACCCATGGATAGATCTAACATATCTGAGGTACCAGTGGATAGATATAGTGTAGATCTGAGGTATGAGCATGTAGATCTAGAAGATCTAAGAGACCAGTAGGAATATTTTGTAGATATCAGGACCAATGGGAAGATCTAGTGCAGATCTAAGTTTCTAGCAGGAATATCGGGCATAGGGTTTCTTCAAAAGGGAAGTTTGCCAGGTTTGTTGTAATTTGTATTTTCCTACGTGGGCCATTTTCTCATTAAGGGAGCCCTTGTAAGATTCAAGTCATTATTAATGAAAAATTGACTTGAAGGGAAGAATTTATGTGTGTATGTGTGAATTTTGGTTTCCAATTTTTGCTTCCATTTTTTATTATTTCCAGCCAGTATATTTTATTATGTGTTTGGTAATTTGATTATACGCAAGTAAATACACAAGGTAGTAAAGTATCTAGGTGTTGGATAGTGATATTTTTCAGCAATACGATAGGGAGTGAACATATGCGATAAGTATTTGATTCCTCCAATCAAAGATCAATTCCCAACAAAATTCTTTCTTCATTGCATGCTCGCATGTACACTACATTCTCCAAACTAGAGCAAGTAAATGCATTTTACTTTCATGTTGCAAGCTAAGAAGAAATGGGGAAAAGTAGAGGTCAAAGTAATTTTAATGTTGTATGATATGTGTGTGTGTGTGTGTGTGTTTGGATTGGCGATATAATCTATAATGACATTTAAAAAAACAGGATGAAAAAAATATGTTTATACCATTAGATTGACCATAATTGATAATAGGTATTAGAAAACAAAGCCATATTTAAGAAGAAAAATGTCCAATCACAAACAATTTACCTATTAATACTTTGGTGGTTATAATTCACAAATTCCTTCTCAACTGTGGTATTATATTGGCCTACCTACTTAGTCCATGAAAAAGCAATGGAAGTACCCATGTAAGCCTATTAATCCCCCTTATCAACCATTTTAAGCCTAACCTCCAATGAAAAACCATTACTGGATTAACCCTCCATAATGGTGGAGCCCTCCAAACCAGTAGAAATGAGAATTTTTTCCTCCTCCTCATCAACAAAACAATGCTTCCACAAATGTTGTACCATATCCTCCAAAATAACCACAATTGCATTCCCAAATAGCTCCTAGTTCAAACATTAGGTAGGTACAACCTATGTATAACAATGAGGTAACATACCAAGCATATTATATGGATCTTCAAGAGATAAACCTCAGATCAAGAAATATGTTAAAGGACCCTCCTATAGCTACTAAACCTATAGAATACTAAATCTATGAGAAGGAGGACACCCCCCACAAAAACCACTTATTCCTCAATAAACCACACTGTATCATGAGAGGATTGACACCCAAAAAACCTATACAACTATAAAGAATGATATCTTGGGGGAAATTAAGAGGTTATGTGTCAAAATACCTCTCCTCCAAGCCATCAATGGTGTTCCTATATACAACAATTTCATCAAGGAGGAATTCCCTAATAAATCTAGAAGAAATAAAAAGGATTCCCTTGTAGTCAATGTGATAGGCCAACTAGTATACCTTATGCTTGGAAGGGTGTTTGTCCCTAAATAATTGGGTCCAATTCACCTTAAAGTGGATTTCCATATCAACACAATTATAATCCAAAACACTTTGACAGATCTAGGGGTAGCCATCAGGGGACACCGTGCTCAAATTACGCCTTCAAGGATTGTTGAGACATACAC
This sequence comes from Picea sitchensis, assembly GCA_010110895.2. NCBI lineage: Eukaryota > Viridiplantae > Streptophyta > Pinopsida > Pinales > Pinaceae > Picea > Picea sitchensis. The sequence continues at coordinate 20,189 of SNQJ01S0027600.1, forward strand.
CTATTGTATTGCAACTAGAATATAGATAAACTGTGAAGCTTGAGGGATTATTAGAGGATGTGATGGTCTCTATTGATTCCTGGGAATAACCAACTGATTTCATATTCCATCAAACCAAATCTAATTTGAATGGGTACCCTCGCATCCTAGGAAGAACATGGTTGGCTATAGCAGATGCATACATCATCTATATGGTAGGAAACATGATCATTACCAATGGTCAATCCCAAAAACAACTTGTGCTCTACGCCCATACCAATCCATTATTTTTACTAGAAATTCCTATTTTAGTAGAATAAGAAGAAGAGATTCCTTAGACTTATGTTTATCCTATCCCCACCATTGAAATAGCCTTAGCCAACAAAAACTTAGATGAAGACACCTTCATATCCATTTTTTTGTAAAACCTATACCCTGCTACTATAAAGATTAATGGTATAGAAGAGAAAAATAAATTTCTTATGGGAATACTTAATCACTACTCAGACTAGCAATACAACAATAAAAAGTGTGGAAATATGCCCCTCAAAAAGTTTGAAAATCAACACTAGTTTGATTAATTAACAAGAGTATAAATTGCTAGATGTCCTCAAAAAACGCACTGCAACTTTTGCATGGGAATACAAAGACAATAATGGGATGCATAAAAACATATGTACCCATCATATCTACATCAAGTAATACTAAAATCCAATTAGGAAACCACAAAGAAGAGTGAACCCTTCCATAAAGGACATTGTCAAAGAAGAATCACAAAAACGTTTGGATGGGAGATTCGTCTACCCTATTTATGATAGTGAATAGGTTTCACCCTTAGTCATTATACCTAAAAATAAAGGAAAATGGAGGGTGTGTGTGGACTATAGAGAGATCAGCAAAGATACTAAAAGGGCCATTTCCATTACCATTCATTGACCAAGTATAGGATGTCATAGTAGGAAAAAGTACTTCTCATTTTTAGATGGATTCAGTGGGTACAACTAGATTCAAATATTCTGTGAGGACCAATATAAAATGACCTTCACTTGTCCTTGGGGAAACTTTTCCTGCGAGGTCCTTCCATTTGGCCTCTGGAATTATCCTACAACCTTCCAAAGAGATGTGCTAAGCATATTTTCATATCTCTTCCATGATACTATACAAATCTACATGGATGAGTTCACACCCTATGGAAATTCCTTTCAGGAATCCTTGACTAATCTTGAAAAAGTAATAAAGAGGTGTGAAGAGATGAAAATCTCACTCAACCATGAAAAATGCAACATTATTGTGAGTGAAGGGGTTGTCTTAGGTCGTCATCTCTCCTCCAAAGGGATTGAAGTAGACCCAAGAAAGGTGAGCGTCATTAAGAACCCACCTACCCCCTAAAAAAAGATGTAATAAGTTTCCTTGGGAATGTAGGCTACTACATGAGGTTTATCAAAGATTTTAGCAAACAAGCATCCCCTTTGTTCACTTTGATATCCAAAGACATTCACTTTTGTTGGACAATAGAGTATCAACTAGAATTTGAATGTATTAAAGAAAAGATCATAACATCACATATTTTACAAGGTCCTAGGTGGGACATTCTTTTCCACATCGACACTAATGCATCAGACAAGGAAATAGGGGAATTTTTGAGCTAATAAGAAGATAACATCCCATTTGTAGTTTATTTTAATAGAAAGCATTTGTCTAGTGCAGAAATGAATTACACAATCACTAAGAAATAATTTCTTGCAATAGTTTATGACATTAATACATTTAAGCACTATATCATTGGGTATCTAGTATTTGTGCATGCATTTCATGCTTCCATTAGATATTTAATAAACCATCCTGACATAAATGGTATAATCATTAGGTGGATTTTATTATTGCAACAATTTTATCTCACAATACTTGATAAGCTTGGAAAACAATTATTTTTTTCATATTTTCTATCAAGAGTAACTAACATTGTAGATGATGAGGTGGTAGATGAGATTTTTTTGGATGAATATATTTTTTCAATATTGGTAGAGACCCCCTGGTGTTATAACATCTCCAACTATTTAGCAACATGGAGGTTTCCATAGTACTTTTTATATAGGGAAAGATGCAAAACCATCAGCAAAAGTGTTACCTACACCTACATCAAGGGTTACTTATTCAAACTTGGACCTGATTATATTTGTATAAGATGTGTAAGAGAAGATAAGGTTCATAACATTCCCCATGCATGTCATGATGAGCCCTATTAGAGAAAATGACAAAATAAAAAATCTTGCAAGATAGGTACTATTGGCCTACCCTCCATAGGGATGCTCATTAATACATCTCTCGCTGTGATGAATGCTAAAGAATGAGAAAACCTACCAAAAGAGATGAGATTCCTTTGCAACAAAATATTTCATTGCAAACTTTTGACAAGTGGGGGAAGGAATTTTTGGGGCCCATTGACCCTCCTTTGTATCAATAGAGGCACATCTTGGTTTGCACTGATTACTTAATAAAATGGGTTGAACTGGAGGAAATGAAAGCGCAATAGAGGACAAGGTAGCTGAATTTTTGTAGGAAAAAATATTCTCAATATTTGGAGTCCCAAGGGAAATAAATACATATCAAGGAACACAATTCACCTCCAACCTCATTGAATATATATCATGCAAAGGAACAATATATTCCATAGAAAATCTACACCAACTCAATAAAATGGGAAAGTGGAAGTGACAAACACAAAGTTGGAAAATATCCTCACCAAGACAATCAACATGCATAAAAATGATTGGGAATAGAACCTAATTGAGTTTGTATGGAAATGTAACACCACTTGGAAGACCACCATAGGTTTCACACCCTATGAATTGGTCTATCACAAGAAATCATTGATGCTTATTGATTTTGGAATTGCCATAGTAAGGATAGCCTTTAGCCTCAACTTAGACCTTTCAATGGCCCAAAAGGAGAGATTGCAGTAGTTGAATGCCTTCAATGAATACAAATGACAATAATTATTCCGTACTAATGTAGTTCAAGTACATAGAAATAAATGGAATGATAATATCATAAATTCTAGAAGCTTCAAGGAAGGGGATTGGGCCCTCCTCTATGACTCAAGGCTCAAATATTTTAAAGGAAAATTAAGGAAAATATGCTTGGGCCCCTACAAAATTGAAAAATGATATGAAAATGGATCAATGAAGAAAAGTGTTGTGATTAATTGTTGAAAGATTAATTATTGTAGGGATAATTAATTATTGCATGCCATTATTGAAAAACATTGTCGAAAGTTTAGATGTTGGAAGATTGGTTGTCATTGATGTCAACCCTTGAACAAAGTTGCATGTTGAAGTAAAGGAGTAGTAAACTGAAGATAACAAGTTGCATGTGAGTTGCATGCCATCATGAGTGGCATGGAAGTTGCATGTCATTAATATTTTTCCAGTTAAAAGACAAAGAATATTCAATATTCAATTGCAATTCACTTTTGTGTATTCACTTATGAGAATACAGGCTGGATATTTGAGGAAGTGAGTCAAATATAGAGAAGTCAAGTGAAGTATGAAGTTTCCAGGAGATAAGTCTATGGAGAATGGGTTTCATATAGGAATTCCTTGAGTATATCCGTATGTTTTAGGAGGAAAATCACAGACGTCTGCAGCCTACAGTGAGGAAAAGTGTGGATACCCATAGGGAGACAGTACGCACAGTCGCAGACCTATGAGGAAACGTTGTGAAGATCATGGATTTAAAACTCAAGTCAGCTATAGGATTAAAGGTATGTATTCTCATGTGTGTTAGGGTAAGTATTCTAAAGAAATCAAGAACATGTATGTCTCAGTGATTCATAAGCAATTGATTTGGAGAATTCTCTTGTGGATCTTGGTATGAGAAGTGTATGGTTGCAGTATTGATGAGATATTGATATCAGTAGCAGAAACAAAGGTATTAGGAAAAAAATAGAAATAGGTATCAATTACAGCATCAGAGGTAGTGGAAGGGTTGTCTACATTATATTTCAGAGTGGTTGGATGGGGCAAGGAAAGGGGGTTGTAGCCTCCTTCTGGTTGGAGCCAAAAAATTAGAGAGTTGTAGCTTCCTTCAAGTTGCAGCCTGTAAATAGGGGGTTGGATCCTCCTTCCAGTTGTAGATGTAGAAATAGGAAGTTGGTGCTTCCAATGAATGTACTCTTTTATCAATAAGAAAAATATTCAGTGGTTTTTTCCCACATTGGGTTTCCACGTAAAATTCTAATGTACTAAGTTTATGTGATGTTTATGGTGTTGATGATATTTTGAATTCTCATATTATTTATTGGAGGTTTTATATTTTGATTAAAAGTAATAATCGGGCTCATACAGATTCACCCCCCGCTCTCGTTATTCTAACAATTGGTATTAGAGAAGGTCCTTTAGGAAGAAGTCTAACAACTGGAAGGAGATAATGGAATATGCTAAGATTGGAGAACCAAGGTTTGACGGTCAGAACTATACCTTCTGGAATAAAATGATGAACACATTTTTATAGGCACAAAGATTTTATGTTTGGCAAACAATAGTATATGGGTATACTACACCAACTACTCCCTCAATTGACAAAGATGGAAAGAAACGAGCAACAAAAACAACTCAAAGGATAAAGGTATTATTCTAAGCAATTTATTTGATTCAGTATTTGTCAAAGTTATGCATTGTGATAGTGCAAAGGATATTTGGGATAAACTCTAAAAATTTTATGAAGGAGATGCCAAGGTAAAGGGAGCTAATCTTCAAATTTTCAAAGCTAAGTTTGAACAATTGAAGATGAAGGAAGATGAAGACATTTCATCCTACCTTCTGCTAGTTGATGAATTATTTAACACTATTAAAGGATTGGGAGTAGAAGTTGATGACTCGGTGGTTGTTCAAAAGGTATTTAGGTATCTTACTAAGAGATTTGATTCTAAGATATCAGCCCTAGAAGAAAGAGAAGATATTGATACATTGAGCATGGAAAAACTACATGGAATATTTACAACCTATGAAATGAGAACATAACAGGAAAACCCAGTCACAAAGGAAGCATATTTCAAGGCATCCAAGAAGAAAAATAAGAAGCACAAGCAAAAGTCAAAACCAAGTTGCAGTTACAATGATGATTCAGACAAAGATGAAGATATGGCTAACTTCATAAGGTAATTAAATAAAGGAACCAACAAGTATAAATGTATGCTTCCATTGAAATGTTTTAATTGTGGTCGTATTGATCATTTTGCTTCTAAATGTCCTCACTTGAATAAAGACAATGATGAAGAATAAGCTTATAAAAGGGAAAATAAATATCAAAAAGGAAACAAGAGAAGAAACAAATTCTTCATGAAAAGTTTATACTCAAAGGAGGGAAATTCCTCATCAGACAAGGAGGATAATGATAGTGACAATGATTCAAAAAGAGTACTCTTCATGGAAGTAGAAGATGATTTCAAAGAAGAAGGTTAAGTAGACCCCATAGCAAAGCTAATCAGTGCATTAGAAGAACTCAAGAAAGAAAGGAAGAAAAACAAGTCACTCAAGGCAGAGTTAAAAATGAAAGAGGGATCTCCGAATTCAAACTCTTAAGAACTAGAGCAGATGATCACGAGTCTAAAAATTAAAATAGAATAAGACATAAGAATTGAGGAAATTCTTAGAAGTCACTTAGAATAAAAGGAGAAAATGATCAGAAACTTGGAAGAAGAATTAGTCTCTTTAAGGAAAGATCTTCAAAAGAAGGATATGCAACAAAAGAGCACCACAATATTGGATCAAATCATCAACAGTCAAAGATCATCAGATGACAGGTCTGGAGTAGGATACAATCAAGTACAGAATGAAAAAGGGTGGAGCTCCAAGACAACGAAACGGGAAGCAAAACAAAGAAACTATGCAAATATTGTCAGAAATTTGGTCAAGAAGGAAGAAAGAAAGCCCCCAAAGAGGAATAGTTCAGAAATAAAGAAGACTCAAGAAGGAAAATTCAGAAGGAGTGCATCACAAAGAAGATCAAAGATTCCTTTATGGTCATTATTTTAATTGTGCTAATTTTGGACATAAAGTTGTAAACTGAAGAGTCTATGCCAAGAATAGAAGCAATAATGCAGGGTACTTAAATAATAGTTATCCCAGAAGATATTATGAAGCATACAACATGAACCAAAACAATTTTGGTTCATTGAGAGATGAATTAGAATGATACAAATGCAACAATTTTGGTCACATAGCGAATAATTGTAGATTGGCCATACCTCCCAGGGAATCAAAGCATAACATTAGTAGTCAAATATCAGAACCACAAGGGATATGGAAAAGAAAGAGAAATCAATGCTCACTTTCTCTACAAGCGCAACACATGAAAAGTGATTGGTATGTTGACAGTGGTTGTTCAAAGAATATGACAGGTGAAAGGAATAGTTTTCTAACTCTGAAGAAAGAAAAAGATGGATTAGTTTCATTTGGAAATAATCATTCAGCAAAAATTGTAGGTAGAGGCACAACTAAGCTTGGAAAGATGCAATGGAAGAAAATGTTCTACTAGTTGAAGATATCAAGCACATTCTACTAAATGTAAGTCAAATGTGTTATCAAGGACACACACCTCAGTTCGACTCAGAGAAATGCAAAATAAGGAAAGAAGGATCAAGCAGGTTAGTGGCGACAACTATAAGGACTTCAAACAACATATATGTTTTGAATGAAATTGGAAAGGAAAGTTGTTGTTTAGGAAAATAAAATGAAATTTGGATTTGGAACAGAAGAATGGGTCATATGCACTTTGACAATCTTGTCAAAATCAGAAGAAATGAAGAGTAAGAGAAATTCCAGAAATATCAAAGCCAACAAATACTCTATGTAAGCATTGTCTACGGGGAAAACATACCAAGACCAAGTTCAAATCAAAGGAGTACTCAACAAAAAGAACCATTGGATATTGTACATATCGATCTATGTGGACCAACAAGGACAAAGGGTTTAGGAAAGGCAATGCAGACAACAATCTCTACATAAAGGTAAATCAAAATAATTTGTTGATAATTGAATTTTATGTTGATGAAATTATTTTTAGCAGTAATGATGATAGGATGAGTCAGAAAGTTGCAAAAGACATGCATAATGAATTTGAAATGTCATTACTTGCTGAGTTGTCTTTATTTTTGGGACTCCGTATATGTCAGCTAGATACAAGTATTTTCATCTCCCATACCAAGTATATCAAAAAAAAATTGAAGAAGTTTGGAATGGTAGATTGCAAGAATGTAAGTAATCCCATGCAGACCAGTTGTAAATTGAACAAAGATGATATATCCAAAGATGCAAATCAAAGACTCTACAGATCGATGATTGGCATTTTATTCTATGTGACCGCATCAAGGCCGGATGTAATGCAAGCAATTGGATAGGTGGCAAGATTTCAAGCAACACTGAAGGAAACACATGTTGTGGCATTAAAAAAAATATTCATATATCTCAAAGGAACAAAAGACTATGGATTATGCTATCCAAAAGGGAATTATTTATATCTACTTTCATGCACAGATGCAGATTGGGCATAAAATGTTGATGATAGTACAAGTGGAGAAAATTTCTACTTGGGCGATTGTCTAGTATCTTAGTTGAGCAAGAAACAATCTTCAATATCGTTGTTTATATCAGAAGCAGAGTATATTGCAACAACATCATATTGTACACATGTTCTCTGGATTAAGAAAACTTTGAAGGAAATATAAGTGGAATATGATGAACCTATTCCGAGTTTTTGTGATAAAACCATTGCTATAGGTATCTCTAAGAATCTAGTGATGCAATCCAAGATGAAACACATTCTGATCAAGTTTCAATTTCTACGGGAATAGGTTACAAAGAAGAACATAAAGGTAGAGTATGTGAGGACAAAAGAGAAGATTGCAGATATATTCACCAAACCTCTTCCAAGGGATACTTTTGAGTATCTTTGACAGAAACTTGGAGTAGTTCCAGCCCCATAGTGAATGATTTTTGAAATAATTGAATGTTTTTTTAATGATTTTTATCAGAGATGTACACGAGGAAGCACCATGAAGAGAAACACCAGTAGATATAAGAGGCTTGATGACAGGGGAAACATCCCCATGGAGAAGTCATCATTTTCCATTGATGTCAAAGGGGGAGAGAAAAACAGAGGCATCGATGAGAAGAGGCATGAAGACAGGGGGAGCCAACACATGAAGATAGGGGGAGCCAACACATGAATATAGGGGGAGCTAGCATGACCATGAGTGTTGTCGTTGTTGTGTCTAAGTGTTGCCATAAATTCCAAAGGGGGAGATTGTTGAAAGATTAATCATTGCAGGGATAATTAATTATTGCATGTCATTATCGAAAACTATTGTCGAAAGTTTAGATGTTGGAAGTTTGGTTGTCATTGATTTCCACCCTAGAACAAAGTTGCATGTCGAAGTAAAGGAGTAGCAAAAAAAATATAACAAGTTGCATGTGAGTTGCATGTCATTAATAAATTTCCCTTTAAAACATAAAGAAGATTCAATTGCAAATCACTTCTATGTATTCACTTCTAAGAATACAGGCTGGAGATCTAAGGAAGTGAGTCGAAGATAGAGAAGTCAAGTGAAGTAAGAAGTTTGAAGGAGATGAGAGTACGAAGAATTTATTTCATACAATAATTCCTTGAGTATATCCGCAGGTTTTAGGAGGAAAAGAGTGGACATCTGCAGCCCGTAGCAAGGAAAAGCATGGATACTTACCAACATACAATACACATAGTCGCAGACCTGTGAGGAAAAGTTGTGAAGATCATGGATATAAAACTCAGGTCAACTACATTATTGAAGGTATGTATTCATGTGTGTGTTAGGGTGAGTATTTTGAATAAATCAAGAACATGTATGTCTCAATGATTCATAAACAATTGATTTGGAGAATTCTCTTGTGGATCTTGGTATGAGGAGTCTGTGGTTGCAGTATTTATGATATATCGATATCAATAGAAGCAACATAGGTATCGATAACAACAATAAAAAAAGGTTATTAGTTATATCAACATAGGTCATGATAGGGTTTTCTACATTTATATGTCAAGGCGGTTGGACGGGGAAAGGAAAGGGGGTTGTAGCCTCCTTCCGGTTGGAGTCGGAAAATTAGGGAGTTGGAGCTTCCTTCAAGTTACATCCTATAAATAGGGGGTTGGATCCTCCTTCAAGTTTTAGCTAGATAAATAGGAACTTGGTGCATCCAATGAATGTACTCATTGATCAATAATAAAAGCATTCTGTGGTTTTTTCTCGCATTGGGTTTCCACGTAAAATTCTAGTGTACTAAGTTTATGTGATGTTTATGGTGTTGATGATATTTTGAATGCTCGTGATATTTATTGGAGGTTTTATATGGTGATTAAAATTACTAATTGGGTTCATACTAATTCACCCCCTCCTCTCAGTATTCCAACAATAATAACCATAGATGAAGACGATATCCCCCTCCTAGTAAATGGATTTGAAAACCCTTGTTAAAAGAAGAATTCACATATGTTGTAAAAAAATAACAATTGGATGTGGTTGAGAGTAAAAATACTTTTAACCATCCAAATGATCATAATATCTCACAAAGAGAAAAAAAAGGAGAGAGAGAAAGAGAAAAAAACAAAATAAAATACCTAAGTGAAAACCTCATATTGACGGGTCTAGATTGTCCTGTCAAGTATGTAACGGAGAACGCCTGATGGAAGGTCCTAATTACACCTACTCTCATTTGTTGTAGTGTTTTCGACCAATATGTGGGCATGAACTACTACATATGGTGTTGAATTCTGATAGGGTGCTCTGACGTTACAGACAAAATCCATCGTATCGTCGGAGACTACCCCTTAATTCTCAAATTTCGTTATATTTGTTTCTTGTTCCCCTGAATTTCGTCTGTCCTACAATGTAGTCTAGTATTCGTCCCATTTCTTACTTACATTCGATGATTTTCAAGATCAATGAAATCACCATCATGACCCACCATTTCCCACCGACCTGCCTCTGTGGTACCTACGTGGCACTACCATGTCAGCAAAGTTTTGTGTCATAGGTGTGTTTGGCACCTAATTGGTAGGGATGATTTTAAGGATGGAAATTTATTTTAAAATGTAGAAACCTTGGCGAGTCTTACTAATCCTTCATATGTCAACTATAAATGTTTGGCGATATTTTTGTAAAAATATTCAAATTTCTAAGTATTTTATATAGTTTTTATAAAATTTTGGCGATTTTTAGGTTAAAATAATTTTATCCTATAGAATTTGGGCGAATCATTTTTAAAATAGCGAATCTCATTTTTGGAAAAACCATGGAAAATTAGCCCATGAGCGAAATTTAGCCCCTAAAATCATCCCTGCTAATTGGGCCTTAATTATGCTATCTGGGTGATCCATGTGGATATTGGTGGCCACCCACCTATTCCAACTAGCTCATCTTGACAGTTTTTAGTTCAGCACGTTTCTCTGTAATGATGACATTTATTTGTAATTATGGGTTCTGCACTTCTGGGGTTGTCCTGAAGCCCTACACAGTATTCAAGTGGATATTGGTGGTCTCCCACCTATTCCAACTGGATTATTTTTTAAGTTTTCATATCAATACATCTTTATGTACTTCCAGGGTTGTTTTGGGGCCCTCAACAATGTTTTTTTGGCTTGCCACAGTCAAACTGTATATGGAGTTAGAGTTTTATAGAATAATCTGTAGTTATCGAAAATACCTTTCCAATGAGATATCACACGCCTGAAATAGAGATCGTATGAAAAAGTTACGACCCCGAGAAGTTGAGGTACCAACTTACCCATCGGGGCCCACATAACTTTTGGGGTTTCATCTCCTAGGGTTAGATTTTTGGATGTCTAGGGTTTTGGAATTCATGAGTAATGTTAAAAAGGACTCTGGAGCCTCATTGTAATCATTCTTCTCAGAAGGACATGCATAGCAGCCACATCTCTTCTCAGAGATAACTACCACCATTCGAGCAAGTTTTTTCAGTTCTGCAGTTTTATAGTTTCAGCCTATTTTATTTATTCAATAGAAGTTATTTTTCACTGGATATCTATTGTTGTTCTCTATATCTTTGTGTTATGGTATTCAATATGTTATTCATTTCATTCCTCTCATAAACCAAGATAAGTGGTATTAGAGCAGTTTGTTCTTAATGTTTTTTTCTTCGTGCATGTCTCAACAAGATCTGGGTACAAGAAGTTGGGACTCGAACGAGTCGAGCCTTTGCAAGATCGACCGCACCGAAATCGATCACAACTCATGGGGGATGAGAAGAAAGATGTTGTATCAAGAGATCATTTTAAAATGTTGCTTGAGGAAGCCCTTGGGCGATAAAGGAACGAGATGATGGACAACTTTGCATAGATCCTTCGAGGGTTGCCCACAAGAGATGCATCTTCATCAAGCGACCACCAAACCCCCTTCAAGGTACAATTAAATTTTGATCGTCCATTATTTGAAGGTCTGATAGATGCAGATGTTGTAGATAAATGGTTGAATCTGCTCGAAGGGTACTTTTTGGTCCACAATTTTTTCGATAGGGAAAATATTACTTTTACACTCCTCAAGGTCATCCCCCATGTTAAGTACTAGTGGGATACATACACTGAGCAAAGGGCCACATATGAATATGCAATATTTGTGGTCGCCCCCACTTGGGATTCCTTCAGGGATTCCATTAAAGAACAATACTACCCTGTTGGAAGCTACAAGGACCAGTACACAAGATGGACCACGCTGCATCAAGAAAGGCACTAGACAGTACCGGATTTCACCAATATTTTCCATACTGTATGCACCAATTTGGGTATCAAATACTATGATCAACAAATGGTGCTCAAATACCATGATTGTCTGCATAGATACATTCAAATAGAAATGGAGTTTCTATACATCACATCATTAGGTGTGGCTTATAGATATGTTGTCAAGATCGAGCGTAAATTTAAGCAGAAGAAGTGAGAGTTTGGATCTGCAAATTCCTCACAGCCAAAGCAGGGAAAATGCGGTCCCAACCCACCAAACAAGGGACATAGAAAATATGGCCACTCTTAGGACAACCAGTCGAATTCGCAACCTAAGAAGGGTAATGAGAAGTCGGATAAGGACACGGGAAAGTGGTGTGAATACCATAAAATCCCTTGGCACAACACCGAAGAATGTCACTCCAAGCATTCACTAGTGGTCAAGATGAAAGCTTCCGAGTCAGAGGAAGATTCTGACTCCGAATAAAATCTAGAAAGTGCGAAGCGAATAATCAATGCTTAACCCAATGCCACTGTCGCTACCACCAAAGTCCATCCAAGCGAACCAGAAGAACCAGAGGAAGGGGAATGCATCTTTCACTCACAGGTGTGGGTAAAGGGGACTATGTTGCATTTCATTGTCGATATCAACATTCATAAGAACCTGATCTCAATAGAGCTCATCAAGCAGTTGGACCTGCCGATAACACCACACCCACAACCTTACACCACTGGCTAGCTTCTCCAAGGACAAGATCTTTTTGTCAGCCAATAATGTCGTCTGCCCTACAACATAAATCCCTTCAAAGACAAGGTATTGTGTGATATTGCTCCCCTTGAAGTTTGTGATGTTCTTTTAGGATAGACATATTTTTGGAAGCGGCATGTTGTGTATGATTATAAACCCCACAGTGTTATTATTACTTTGGGTAGACAATTGTACAAGATACCAGAGGTAGCACCACCTCTCGCTATTTCTTTAATATCTGCTAAGCAATATAGTAAGGTCATTTCACAGACCGTGAAGTTTGTCTTATTTGTGATCCGTGCTCGTAGTAAGAAGAAGGTTTCCACCACATTCATGACCTCTACACGAAGCCTCTCTTTGTAGCAGAAACAAGTGGAAGGGATCATGGAAGAGTACAAAGACATCTTCTCCTCACCCACCGGGGTACCGATGCACTGCCAAGTCAAGCATCCAATTGATCTAACCCCTGGTGTGTTGCTTCCTAATGGACCAATCTATCATCTCTCGCTGATGGAAAATGACAAAATCAAGCACCAGATCCAATAGATTCTTCAAAAGGGGAACATTCGACCCAACTCCTCCCCTTGTAGAAGCCCGATTGTGCTGGTGCAGAAGAAAGACGAGACCTGGTGGCTCTGCATTTATTATAGAGCATTAAACAAAATCACAGTCAAGAACTGGTACCCAATTCCCCGAATTGATGACCTACTTGACCAACTCAAGGGGGAAAATTTCTTCAGCAATATTGACCTAAAGTCTGGCTACCACCAGGTTGCCATCGAACCAACTGATGTATGGAAGAAAACTTTCAAATCTAAAGAAGGTCTCTTCAAATGGCTGGTCATGCCCTTTGGCTTAAAAACTGCACCAAGAAATTTCATGATATTGATGGATGATGTATTTATACCCTTCAACAACTCTTTTGTGGTGGTATATCTGGATAACATCCTCATCTTTAGCAAAACTCGAGAGGAGAATATGTAGCATATTCAGTAGGTTTTTGGCACTCTGTGACAACACAAGCTATATGCCAACTTGGAAAAATTCTCCTTTGGCATGACCATGGTCCAATATTTGGGCTACATTGTTGATGAGCATGGGGTACATGTGGATCCAGCTAAGATCCAAGTCATTCGTGACTAGCCAACCCCAACCACACTAACTGAGCTTCGGAGCTTCTTGGGACTTTCCAACTTCTACCGAAGGTTCGTGTTGGGATTCTCCCATATTATATGGGCCCTCAGCCAAGTAACCAAGGATGGTGGCAAGGAAAATTTTGCATGGGGGTAGGAACAACAACAAGCATTTGATGATCCGAAGCATCGTTGTGCTCCACTCCAGTACTCTCCTTACCCGATCTACAACAACAGTTCAAGACTGAGATTGATGCCTCCAACTATGTTGTAGGCACATTTCTCACTCAGCACGGTCATCCAGTAGCATACCATAGTGAGACACTCTTAGATATTTTCTAGAAATACCCCACCTATGACAAAGAAATGTATTCCATAGTGAAAGCCTGTCATCAATGAAAACATTACATTCTTGGAAAGGAGACAGTCATCCACATTGATCACAAGCCTCTGCAGTTCATATAGACACAGGGGAAGTTGCAAAACGACCACCATAAAAAGTGGTCCACATACTTACAATAGTTCCATCTCAACATCAAGTATAAAACAAGGAGCAAAAATCGTGTCGCTAACTGCCTCAGTCACCCTCCCATTGTTGCACTCACCACAGTGCTCCATTCCTGTGGGAATGAGTAATTTGAGTGGCCCCAAGTTTATCAGTGTGACCCTGAATTGACCACCACCTATCATATCTTGGGTATAGGTGCAAATTTCACAGATTTTCACATCCATGATGGACTTTTATTCCATTTGGGCCACCTCTTTGTTCCCACAAGAAAGCATGCAAATCTAATTTGGGAGGCTCACTATAGTCGGATGGCATGACATTTTTGCATGGAGAAAACTGTGGTCATTCTATAGAAACATTTTTATTGGCCAAAACTTCGACAAGACATCAGCAAGTATATCACATCTTGCATTGCCTATGCCATTCCCAAGCTCTCCATCAAGAAGAAAGGCTTATACACCCCTCTTCCTACTTCCGAGAGGCCTTGAGAATCCATGTCAATGGATTACATGTCTGGACTTTCGTCCACCAAGCATGAAAATGATTGTGTATTTATGGTGGTTGATCGATTTTCGAAGATGGCCATTATCACAAAATGCAAGAAGAGCATCACAGTGGCAGATACTGCCAAGATCTTCTTTGAACGAGTGTGGGTCCGTTTTGGGAAACCACAAACCATCACCTTCGATTGGGACAACAGTTTCATCAACACATTTTGGTCGAGTATTTGGTCACTGTTACACACCAAGATCACTAAATCCACTGCTTTCCACCCATAAATTGATGGCAAGACAGAGGTCATTAATCGAATGAGTGTGCACATCCTGTGGATGTAAACCTATAATAATCCACATACATGGGATGAGAATCTTCCTTATGTTTAGCACATCTACAACAAGGCTCTCCATATCTCAACTGGCCATAACCCATTTCAGGTGGGGCTGGGATTCCAACCCTTGGGTCCCATTGATGTTGCCCTACATCTTGCAACCACATGGGAAAAATATTCCCATGTTCAGTCTCAGGCCAACAAGGCCACCATATTTATTGAGCGGATTCAACACATCTACCAATAGGTCCATGAGATTTTACAGAAAGCCAATGCTAAGTACAAGCAAGACCATGATAAACACCAGGTACTGCACCAGTTTCAGGTGGGAGATAAGGTTTGGTTGAATTTGCAGAAAGAGCGTCTTAAAGGGCCCCATCAAAAGCTCCTCCCACTTCAGTATTGGCCTTACACTATCACCAAGGTTGTGGGTAGAAATTCTTTTGAGCTCAACACTCCACCCTTCCTTGGCTTGCACCCAGTGTTCAATGTGGACCTCCTTCGACCATACTTTCCACTATTATTGGACACCTCGAAGATCACAGAACAATTGACACCATTAGAGATCAACCTTGACTACATGGAATAGGAATCCACTGATAAGATAGTGGAAACACAAGTCAAGAGCACTCGCCAACAGAGGATCCATCTTTATCGGGTTGTTAAGGCAGGGCAGCTCCTACACCAAGGAAAGTGGCTCGCCCAGGGCCAAATTCAGTAGAATTTTCCTCACCTGATGGGGGAACTCAATGCAATGGATACCATTGCTTCCTAAGGGGGGAGGAATGATCTAGGTGGATATTGGTGGACACCCACCTATTCCAACTAGCTCATCTTGACAGTTTTTAATTTAGCACGTTTCTCTGTAATGATGAAATTTCTTTGTAATTGTGGGTTATGCACTTCCAAGTCAATCCTGAATCCCTTCAGAGTATCCATGTGGATATTGGTGGCTGCACACCTATTCCAACTGGCTTATTTTCAAAGTTTTGATATCAGTACATCTTTTTATACTTCGAGGACCGTTTTGGGGCCCTAAACATTGTTGTGTTGGATTTCCATAGTCAAACTATATAAAAATTTAGAGTTTAATATCATAATGTGTAGTTCTCAAAAATACCTTTCCAACAAGCTATCACACGCCTAAAACGAAGGTCGTATGCAAAAGTTACAACCTCGGGAAGTTGAGGTACCAACTTACCCATTGGGGCCCACATAACGTTTGGTGTTTCATCTCCTACGGTTAGGTTTTTGGATGTCTAGGGTTTTTTCATTCATGAGTAATGTTAAAAAGGCCTCTGGAGCCTCATTGTAATTATTCTTCTCAGACGGATGCGTGTAGCAACCACATCTCTTCTCAGACATAGTTACCACCATTCGAGCAAGTTGTTTTAGTTCTGCAGTTTTATAGTTGTTGGCGCAAAAATGATCAGACCAGGGTCTTTTTCAAGTTACCAACAAAAGGTACTAAAGTAGTCTAGAGCATTGGCATTATCATCTTCCCAGGAGGGAAGAAGTCTCACCCGAAGTGAAACCGAGACAAGAAATATAGAGAAGGGTAAGGAGAATACTTAGACAAATCTCTGAGGTATCAAGATTCAGGCCAGTCTTGCACAAGATAGATTAATCATGTAGCAAATATGAACATTTCCTAACCGAGAATGAAGAAAATAGAGTTTCAATGATATTTGTAAGCATTCTATAACCAATTAAGTGTATCATACACAAAGACAATACATAATAACATTCAATATATTCTGAAGACTAAATACACAGGATATATTCAAAATTTGGGTCCCCAATTGTATTAACATATCAGATCCTTCTCACATCTTGAGTTTCACATACAAGTCATCAGAGGATGATTCCCAACAAGTATCAGACAAGGTTATCTTAGTCCCTTTCTATTTCCAACTCTACAATAATACAAAAGTCTATTACATTGACAGTCTAGTTCTTACCCATATCTCAAGACTCAACTAAGCTAACAACAGGAAGATAGCAACAATGACTCTCACCACCCTGAAAATCCCAGCCCAACCTTAATAACATATATCCTAACAACATCAACAACAACCTTTTACAATCATATTAGTCTCATATATATAATCTGATATTGAGTTTGTTGGTTGAGAACCCGAGAGTTCTCTCTTCTTCTTTATCTTGTTGCAACTTCTTTCTTCAAAACTGATGTTGCGTTGTCCTTCCAACCATTTTTTGTTTCTTCCTTTAGTTTGTTGTCCATCTCTTTAGCAGCTCGTGAAAATTATGTTCACCAAATTGAAGCCGTTGCATAACTTGCACAACTTCTATTTATGAAAACAAAGGGCCCAACAGGCTTCGACCACAATCCTTGGCTCACCCCGATTCAAGTCTTCAACTTTTTCGTGGACTCTGGGTTGGCTTATTGTTCTTCCTTGCCTTCTGGTTCCAGATTGCTTCCATTTCTAGCTTCGACTGTTTCTTCTTTATCTTCTTCAAATGAAGGGCCCAACTCAGGTACTAGTTCTATGGCTCTTTTCCCGACATCGTGTAAGTTGTCCACTTTGTCCTACCACTTTCTAGCAAGTAATGAAGCTTCAACAACAAATTTTTGGGTGGCGTCTATAATGCATTATTTTGGCTTAGAAAAAACTAGAGAGTTCCATCCTAAATCAGCTATGGCATCCACTTGATGCATCTGTAGGTAGGTTGTCTGGACTACAGGTTGAAACTCTCATAGTTCTTTCTTAGCCACAATTTTAGCTTCAAATAATGCACTTAGATCATTGCTCTCTTGCTGGATTTTGTCAAAATTCTCTTGTTGTTCCAGCAGATCCATGGTGTTGGTTGCTTCTTCACTGAGCGATTGGATTTGTAAGCATAGTTCTTCCAATGTTTGGTTGCACCTTGAAATGATTCCCATCTAATCACTAACCTCTTTGAAAATGGTTGTGCATTCTACAATTCTTTTATGCAAGGTTACTCATGCATTGTTTCCTTCCAAGACCACTTTTTCCATTTTCTCTTGTAGCTTCTTGGGTTGAAGCTCCGCTTCTCGCATACTGTCCCGTAACTATACTTTGAGATATTCTTCTCATTTTTCCATCTCATACTAGGCTACCTGAATTAATTTGATCTACTCGACAAACTCACTCGTTGTGCTGGATTCTGGCAGTTGAGGTGTTGTCTTTCGGAATGTTGTCCAGGCCTCTGTGAGTTTTTCCTTTACGTTTTCTACCTTATGCTCTTCCTGAATCTTTGAATATTCCTCTTGCATTCGTTGTGCCTGCACGAGGAGTTCTTCTTGTTTCCAGAACTTAGATTCTCATTCAGCCTACTTGATCCTCTACTCCAATTTCTCAGTCGAAGCTCTGATTATTCTCACCAGTTGCGTTGTCAGAAACTGAGCGAGATCACCAAATGAAGGAGCAACATCCAGGGGTAATTGGACATGTAGTGGAAGTCCACTATCCATCGAATGTTTGGAGGGTGTCTCCACCTCTTCCTCCCCTGGGGATGGACCTTGCAGTTGATGTGCAAGTCTAGTCTTTAGAGTCATTGGAAGTAGAGGGAAAACCTCTGTCTTTTCTAGGAAAAGCTGCAACAGTTATGTGCATTGTTGTGGATTCTGGAGTATTGGCTCCAAATACTCGTTCAGGGATGTTTCACTCTTGCCTGATGTTGTTTGGGGTTCTTTATGAACTGGCTATGCTCCTGCCTCTATTTGTACTAAAACTTTTGGAGTCTCTCTCATGATGATGGGAATCTCATCATTAACTATTGAGAGAGGACTCTGGGTGTCTGGAACTTGCAGTATTGGAGCAAGTGGTGGGATTTCTTGTTTCTGACTCTATGTCGAAGGTAGAGTGACTGAAATAGAGACTGAAGGAGCGATTGGCTAGCTCAAGGCTTCGGTGGTTAGGGTAATCGGTTCTTTTACATTGTCAAAAGAGTCAAGGTTATCTAGCTGCATTGGATCGGGGGATGTGGGTCGAGAGGAAACAATGGTCTCATGTGGTGGTGATGGGGCTTGTAGTGGTGATGGGGTTTTTTCAGTAATAATGGTTGTGTAAGTAGTGGTGTCTAGCTCAGGATCATATGTGATGTTAATCACATTCTATGAAACACGAGTGGCGACTCTGGTATGAGGTACAGTCATGGATATTGGCTGTGGGTTCAAGATTTTGACAAGGGAAATACCTGTCAGGGGTTTCTTGGTTGAAACATCCCCTATGAACGTGGTAGCTAGGATGTTGTTGACATCCTTCCTTGATAGCATGACTTGTTATGATAGTTGCGGAAACATAGGAAGTGTCCTCTTCTTCCGCTCTAGGGGTACCTCATCCTCTTCTTCTTCTGATTCCAATGGAATTTGAATCTTCTGATTTTCTTTTGTTGGGTCGGAACTAGGCCCCACTCCTTCTTCCTACCCCTTTCTTCAGGAGCTCTAGTGGCAAGTGATAATGCATGCCAGACTTGCATGTGTTGCGCTTAACACTGGCCCATGAAATGACTTCCTTGTCGAAGGATTCTTTGTCCATATAGAAGGGTAACGACCTCATGTGGAAGTCTTCATACTTCACATGCCTCGGCCAAATGAAAGTATAGTGGCGATTTATCCCAAATTCAATGTTTTGGGTGTTGAGATTCAACAGTTCCTGTGGTATGTGAAACCATTGAGTTGCATCGATGAGGTGGTTGTACCACTTCAGGAATGTTGCGTTGTTGAACTCCATATTCTCTAAGTCCGACCTTGCGTGCCAAGGCTTGAACATCTTGGCTAGGAAACCCTTATCTGCATGTGACATTTGTCTTCCTAGAGGTGACTTCCATTTCCACATTGCGAACGCTATGAACAGGTAGCCGTATGTACAATTTCCTCCCTTCTCCTGAGCTTCTTCACACGCAACTAGGAGTTCCTCTAGTAGGTAGCTGCACCAGTTGAACACAGCTCCATTTACGCAGAAGTCTGCGATGAAAAGATCATCTAAGGTGCACTCGCCCTTGTAGTATGAGCACACAACCTTACTAGAAATCACGTAGCAGGCTATCTGGACCATCTCTGGTAGGATTGGGTTGATTTTGGCCATACGTCCACCTCTTTGTGTATGGAACTTGTCATACAGGATGACTTCACCCTTCTTCTTCCCATGTTTTCTTGGGCCTTGGAATCCTTTTGATACATCCTCACACTTGAGGGATAACCCTATGAGCTGTTGGATATCCTCAACATGAATCATATATCTTCTATCGATGCATAATATCATGTCATACACCCGACTAATCAAAAAATCAGTGCACCGCGCAACCTCAGCAATAGTTCCAAAAATCGATAGATCCCTGAGTTTCATGATGGTGGAATTGAATAGGTTGATGATCTATATATTTGACACAAACTACATGCCTCCCATTGCATCAGGATCCAAGTCCCATAATACACTAATATTCATCTGCGGAAACAATACTTGGTCCGTTAGGTCAAGGTCGAGCATTTTTACTTGCTCGACCTTTCCCTTGACATCGCCCATGATCGTGACCCAGGGATCACAAGGCTCATCTATAATTGTCTCTTTTGGAGATGAACTTCGGCCTCTTGTTTCTCTTGGCATTTTGGCTCTAGATTACTAGAAAACTAGACGGGATGAGTTGGGGCGCGGGGTCATGACTAGGGAACAAGAGATTTAACAAGTGAGACGAGAGTGAAGATAGGGAAAGACAAAAGATAGTTGAGGTAAACAATAAGTATCACTTGTGAGTTCACAGATTCTTATACACGGGATAAATTGGAAAGATTTGTAATTACTCCTAAGGACACTCATCATTAAACCATAAACACAATTTTAGGATTAGATGTCCGACGGGACTGATAACGGGGTCAGATCTTATAGGGTGATCCTGGATTTAATGAATGGGATGACAAAGACATGGTCGACATGAGGGCTTACCGTTTTAACGGTTGAGAATCCCAACAAGGAAACCGATGGAATCTACAAGAATCACGCCTTTATGAATTAACGGAAAGGTTTGACGAGTTACTGTAGCTACCATAAAGTGTATGACTAGACAAGATGTGTGTGGCACATGGGTTGTGATACAATTTGGATTCACCCTACCTTCGACCAAAATGGGGGTCCCCGTCATATTTAATGACTTCATTTAATGTAATGGTTTCTCTTTCGATCATGTGTGACTGAGTAAGCAGTTCTGCACAAAAGAACCACTTAGACTGAAGAAAAAAAAATATTTTGTGGCGCAACAATGCACACTCCAACGTTATTAATTGTATTAAAGAAAATAAAGGAAATTAAAATCTAACTACTGTACATTCTCCCTTGGACCGGAGCAACAGTCCTTTGTATTAATCATGATAAATTTAGGGTTTCAGGTGGGCACCATTCACCCATACTGGTTAAAGGATACCATCTAGTTGCACTAGCTTAACTACACCAGAGTGTCGGATTTTTGCAACTATGAATGGGCCCAACCAATGCATGTGCAACTTTCGTGGATGTTTCTGATATCGGTTTTCATAGAGTAGTACCTTATCCAGTTGCAAAAATATTTTAGCATTAATGTGTCTATCATGCCAAGCTTTCTGTGTAGCTTTCTCAAATGTCTCATGAAAATCTACTAGAAATATTGCTTCCTCAAGTCTTGCAAGTCTGTAATCCTCTGCACAACTGGCTCATCATCTGCCATGTGTCTAGATTATGCTATACAAAGACTAGGGGTAATAAATTATTCAGGTATAACAACTACTTTCCCATAAACCAACTAAAATGGAGTATACCTGTGTAGCTTCTTCGTGGTAGTCTTATAAGCCCACAAGACTGCTGGAACTCTATCATCCCAGTCTTCCCTGTTTGCGCAACATACTTTTGTCAGTCGTCTTTTCATAATTTTATTGAATGACTCCATTGTACCATTATCTTGTGGGTGGTATGGACTGCTCTTATGTTGTTGTATAAGAAATTATGTCGTCAACATTACGACTGTGTTGTTGATGAAGTGACTACCTTGATCATTGGTCAGGCTTCTAGGACATGCAAATCGAGTGATGATGTTCTCAAAGATAAATCTAGAAGTTGTATCTGTCGAACAGTCTTGGACTGCCTCTGCTTTAGCCCATCTTCTGAGGTAATCCATTGCGGTAATGATGTATCTGGCCTTTGAATGTTTAGCTGGCAGGTTGATTGGTACAATAAAATCAACTGCCCACTTATCGAAATCCTGAAGTGCTCTAACTGGATAAAGGGGTAGTTCATCTCTGTGTGATGGATTTCCTACTCTTTGGCAGGTGTCACAACATCTAGCATATTCCTTATCATCTTTAAATAACGTAGCCCACCATAATCCAGCTTGAAGTACCTTCTGTACAATAGATTTATCTCCAACATGTCCTCTCGCAAGTCCACTATGGCATTCCCATATGATGTCTTGTCTTTCATGGTTCAAGAAACATCTTCTGAGATTGTTGTCTAGCCCCAATTTGTAAATTTGTCCTACAATCAGTTGATAGTCTACTGCATGAACCACCATATGTTGCTTTTGAGTTGCGGAGTAAGTTTCTGGGCAGATCCTTGTACTGAGGAAGACAACAATGTCTTGAAGATACTATAGGATGACCTCGAGGGATGATTTTAAGGATGGAAATTTATTTTAAAATGTAGAAACCTTGGCGAATATTACTAATCCTTCACATGCCAACTATAAATGATTGGTGATATTTTTTTAAAATTATTCAAATTTCTAAGGATTTTATATAGTTTTTATAAAATTTTGGCGATTTTTAAGGTAAAATAATTTTATCCTATAGAATTTGGGCGAATCATTTTTAAAATAGCGAATCTTGTTTTTGGAAAAACCATGGAAAATTAGCCC
>SNQJ01S0027600.1:64783-77390 GCA_010110895.2 Picea sitchensis
GTAGTAGGAGGTGTAGGATTTTAAGGCGTGGATTTGGAAAAATTGGAGGGGGAGGAATGTTATTTAATTCTATCCTAATCTAAAAACTTTTCTTAGACCAACTATGCTTGATTATAGGAAGAATCAAGGGTGGTGATTTCCACATACTTCAATTCATGATACAATTTTTTCTTTAATCCACTTTTAAAGTTGAGGATAAGTTTATCAACTAGATTAGAGATACTGAGAAGAATTAACAACCAAATGAATTGGTTAATGTAGTCTTTCATGGGTATGGTGAATCCATGACATAAGTGAAGACACTTGACATTCATATCTTATTTGTATATGGAGGGATAGAATGCAAGACTAAAGGCCTCCACAAGACCATTCCAAGTGGTGAAAGGATTTTGAATTATCGCACACTATATGACCAATTATTTGGAAATCCCTGTAAGTTTCAATTTGGTGAATGGAAACTTCTCATATTTAGGATTATGATCATACTCAAACCATCTTTACAATTCAAGGATCCAATTTTTGAGCACTTCTAGATTGCAATATCCATTGTAAATGGGAAACTCACTTTTGACATGTTGATGAGATGGCTTGTTGATAGAAATATTGATAACCTTATCAACTAATGAGGTAATTATGTTGGAAATTTCTACCACCCTTTTGGAAAGAATAAGTGTTTCCTTGGCTCATGTAGTCATTGTCTTGGATGCAGGGAAAGATTGTAGAGAAAAATATAATGGACCTCCCAACAATAGATGTAGATCTCCCTTTTAAAGTAAAATTTATTTCAAAATAAGGAATAAAGGGATTTCACAAGAGATAAAATTATACTTTTTTCCTAGACCTTAGTCACAATTTTATACAAAAGAACCCTTTGATGCCGGTAGTTTTTAGAAAACATTGAAAGAAAAAAAAACTTTCTCATTTTGAGGGAAACACAAAGTGTACTTTTTATGAGATACCTTCTCATATAACTAAGACAAGAACAATTTTAAAGGTTAAAGTTCAAAATACATATGAAATGTATTTTGAAAATGAAAATGTTACCAATGTCAATATGGTTGCCATGCCATCCAACACTTATGTCCTCCACATAGTCACATGTTGACATGCCTCTTACTTAATTCTCCCTACTTCCCATGCTGGATAAATAAGGTTATGGGAAATATTAGGAGAGGCATAAGTGGGGATCATGGTTGGAAATACTTCTCTTGTTTATTTTATAGATATGCATTCTTCAAGAATTATTGCATTTGGTAGAAATGGTTGGATTGCAAAGTTGTGAATAAATGTTGCATGTATTCAAAGTAGATATAAAATTTTGGTTACATGTGGGATATAAAATTGTTACTAAATGAAATAACAATTTTGTTGAAAAATCCATTAGAATTGGCTAGTGTGTTACCCAAGGCATCCAGATGACATACATTTTCCTTGGGATTCCATGTTGTAGCCATGAATTTTCCACGAAAACCTAGTCTACTAGATGTGCCAATGTTATGCAAATAACACTGGAAAACAAATATGCCCTCAAATGCCACATGGGAACAAGATATATATTAGGGATGTAGATGGTGCAGGCATATTCAAAGATGCATATATATGAATCTTATTGACATGATTCATAATGAGTGCCATGAGACACAGATCTACAAGAATATATTGCTCAATTAATAGATCACGCCACTAGATACAAGCACCAATTAGTCATAAGCATCATATAAATAAAATTATACATGTAACATCCCGCTCTTGCGCGCACCTGATGTGACTTATTCCTTGAGGACACTTGCATGCAAGTGATCCAGTTCATTATATGATTGATTGTTTTTCTTATGGATTATTATGATATGTTATCTGATTATATATGTGTCGACATGTGCTATTGACTGGTTTCTCCTGAGTGTGCAGGACTCTTGACATATTGAGGATGCCGATGGCATCAATGGAACTCCTTGGACTCCAGATCGAATCAGGGAGTGGACTGTCTATGGTTTGAGTATTTCTGTTATTGCATATGTGACATATGATTGGTATATTATGATGTTGTTTATGGATCGCTGACATGTTTCATTGACGGATGAAGGCTGACGATAGATTGCTAATCAGAATCATATTTGGAGTAAAAGGCTCATGCACGACAACCATAGATATTGAGGGAGAGGTGTGGCAACAACCCTGCCACAACCTACTAGCACTCTCATCATGGCCCAAACTGTAGGTTAATGATTACCTAGTTTTAGAGATCCACGATGTCATGAAGGCATACTGAGACAGTCGCTCACGAAGATTCTAAGGGGCATGCAATAAGGCAGGGTCCTTATTCCTTAGAGGTCCTCAGTCTCCCACAAGGTTTCTTGACAGAGTATTGAATCCAACGGCTGGACGTCTACCAAAATCAGTCAAAAGGCGAGTGGAACCCTTGGAGCATGTAGTGCGTCTTGAAGGGAACGTCGCATAAATGAAACATGAATGAATGCAAGTGGCACCCTTGGAGCATGTAGTGCGTCTTGAAGGGAACGTCGCAGTTTTTAACACTGGTGAGTCAATGAACCTAGGTACCTAGAAAACAATTTCTCGTTTTGACCTGGTCAGCCTTAAAATAAATGTTGCATGAGTAAAGTTTAATAATTATAAAAATTTCCCTTAAAAATAATTTTGCTAAGCCTAGTTGAAATTAGAGCATAGGTCTAATTGGGGTATAAGGACTAAAACTAATTAAGCAATTAATAAATGGGGGGGATGAAGAAAAATCAAATTTAAAAAAATTAAAGGAGAAAGAATTTATCCAAAAAAAAATAATTGTTGGCTATGTGCAAAACTTGCTAATTTAGAACTTAGAACAAAAAGGGGAAACATAAATACAAAAAGAATGTGGAACATAGAAGGGAATCTAGCCTAGAGAACTGTCCAACTTCGAACTCAACTAAGCTTTAAGAAAGATGTCAGTCATTAAGGGAATGTGAGGGAATAAAGGGACATTGATGAGCATTTTTAGGAACGCTTTTAGGTGGGTGAGGGAAATTGGAAAATTAATTTAATTAATTAAATGGATTTCTAGTGCAACTAATGGATCATGTGACAATTGTACGGGGGAGAATATTCCTAATAAAAAATTAACAAAAAGAATTAATGTGCGTTTTGGCTACTAGTCACTAATAAAACTCTATAAAATAAATGGCAGAGGAGGGGAATGGATCATGTATGGTATGTGTAAGGTTATGCTGCCAGATTTTACGCTTGACTGATTTTTCTTGTTGGAGTTGGGATACCCAACTCAAATAGAGAGTGGTAGCTCGACCTGCAAGGCGAGCTGGGAGCTAGCTTTCTCTGGTTGTGTGCATGGCCCCTTTTTGGCTCGAGGGGCTCAGGGGGGAGAAGAGTACCTCTAGCGTTGGCTAGGAGGTACCAGTGAGATCTCAGTGGTTAGAAAGCAGGAGCTGGACAGAGCGCAACCATGGGACAACCCCTTCGAAGCATTCGCCTACAGTTATGGTACGCTTTTAAATTTGTAGTTGTAATTTAGTTATAAATTGAATATAGATTCACGTGTTGTTGAAATCATTGAATATATGTTATGGTTGGCAAGATCGCCTGATGTGGATAGCTGGGATTAATCTTGATGGATTGGTTTTCCTTTCTATTTTGGCGCCTTGGCTAATTTTTCTCTGCACCTTGGAAAATTTTGATCTTGCGCCTTGGATTTTTTTTTTATATCGCTGCACCTGGGTTTTTCTTACTCTCCATGCCTGAGTGGTTTCCTGGCGTTTTTGCTTGGTTGCACTGCAAAATGTGTTGCCCTGCATTATTTTATTTGGTTTTTACTCTGCCAGAAGATTATGTGAAGGCTTGCATTTTATTTTTAAATCTTTACTTCGATTTGCCCTCAGATTAAATGCACCCAGATTCATGCGCAACCCTCTTTTTCTCAGCCACGATTTACCTGGTGTTTCTCTACAGATTGTCCCTCCTTTACTTGGCTAAAATTTTCCCCTTCGCCCCGAAATCGAATGGTGCCTCAACAATTCGAATATATCTCTGTGTTTTTATCTTCACCATTACCTCAACATGCAATTCGCCCAGCCATCGAGCGGTGCCTCAACAATTCGAATATATCTCTGTGTTTTTGTTTTGACCATTACCTCAGCATGCAATCCGCCCAGCGACTTGGATGCTCTTACCAACTATCTAACTATTTTATTTACTCAGTGAATGGCACCTCAAATTCTCTGCTTTTTTGGCAATCATTTCCCCATATTTCTCTGTGTTTTTGACAAATCATTCCCTCAAATTCTCTACATTTTTGGCAAATCGTTTCCCCAGATTTCTTTACATTTTTGGCAAATTGTTTCCTCGGATTTATCTGTGTTTTTGGCAATTCGTCTCCCCATAATCCTTTTCTTTTTTGGCAATCTGTCTCCTCATATTTCCCTGCATTTTTACCTCCTCTCAGACATTTAGTTAATGCCCAACGTTCGATTCTAGCACCTTCAGTGCTCAGGTATCTGCCAGGAGATAACTAGCAAACCAGCGTGGGTTTCTTTCACTCAGGGTATGCTGGCAAGGATTCGGTTGTAATTAAATTCGCCAGATTGTGTCTACGAATCTGCCACCCCCTTAAATGGCATGGGTAGCTATAGGATCTGTTCTTAGTTTTTTTTTAAAGCTCTTTGCCAGGGCACTAAAAATTTTGGGTCCCTGAAGTTTACCTAGGTGTTTATTTAACTTGTTTGAGTTTTAATTTATTACATTGAAGTTAGAGGCAAATCTGCCCACAATATGTGTTTTCTCTCAACGTTAAATATTTCATTGTCTTGATTTATTTAAGAGACTGTTTTAACTTATTAATATTTACATTGATTATAATAATAATAAAAATTTGTTCACTGATTTTATTAAATGATGTTTACTTGCACGAGTTATTGGTTATGAGTGATAGTAGATACTTCCCTACAATACTACAACTCTCGTGAAGGTTGTGTGTTGGGCCTTGGGGTCTAAATGTTATGTGCCTTCTTCTAAACCTTGGGGATCTTCCTAACCAATTAAATCATTTTAATCTTTGATAGTGTATTTCATAGATTGTTTAATGTTTGGTGTAGAGTCAGACTTTATGAAAGACATTATGCTAGAAGAAGTAGCAAAATTGTTATGTAACTAGGTTGTCATGATAAGGTTCTTTAATTAAGTCATTAGTTGAATATATATTAGATGGATGGAAAATTTTAAATTGTAGTTATACTTTTCTCTATCTCTATTATATAAGATAATATAAAGTGACAACTTAGATGTGATAGGATATTGGAAAAACAATCTAGTGATCTTAAAGTAAATTAAAAAGCAAACTTGTCGATTGATTAAGAATATGTTTTAGATGAACGTTGATTGAATGCTCACGCTCAATTCCATCATGATAAATAGGATATGTTGAATTTAGACTTTTGCGTGCACCAATTATATGTATCAGATGGCGATTTTTGGTGTTGGTTCTTGCACTTATGGATTTTTATGATGGTTTTAGATGTTTAGTTTTTTTAGTTTATTAGTTTATTTTGAATGATGGGTTGAACTCAGTTATCTCTTGCGCACATGAAAATTTAAGGTATGGAATGATGTATCGCATAATGTTTGTATTTTATTTCACCACTTAGATTTATCGATGCGAGATTATTGTATTACTTAGATTCTATTTGCCACTTATATATGTTGTTATATGATCGTTTTATTACTTAGATTCTATTTTGCCACTAATCTATGTGGAGGCTTGATTGTTAATATTGATTTCCCTTGTGCCTTGGTTTAAGATGGTGAATAGGTGGTTAGATTGCTTGCGCTATGGGATATCTTGATTCTTAATGTTTATGCCTAATTTTTCTAGCACACTGACTACGACATTACTGTATGATCCTTGTGAATGATTAATTGTGTGCGCTGATCAATAAGTGAATTATGTTAGCCGAAAACTAGATCATGTGCTTACCTTTATTATGATGTTGAGTATTGTAATTGATGATTGATTTAATCACGTTCCTGGAAGTTAAGTAGATTTGTTGCACCTTAAAACTCAATAAGTATAATATTTGCGCCTTGACTTATGCCATTGCTGGATGGATTTAGTCTTTACATTTTCTTGCGCCATGGAATTTTTATGTTACATGTGTTGGTTATGAGAATTCTTTCGCACCTGGTTGATCGTTGATGATGTCATTTAGCTTAGTCGGTTTGGACTTGATTGTGTCGGGTCAGATGTAGACACCTCCTTGTTCCTCAGAACAATCTCCCACCCTGAGACCTTAAATGGTCAAAATCGATGGGAACCTGGGCTTGAGAGTTGCTTATGTGTCTTGGAGGTCCTAACCATTATAGGGTAGGATGGACGGGTAGTCATTTATATTCTTTATCTAAGTAAATGTTCGTAAATTGCTTCAAGCTTCATGATATGCTAATATGCTATGCTTTTATGTTTATGTGCCGCGTGAAATTCATTCATTATGATATCGTCAAGTTGTGTCTCTATGAATTTATTGTTGACATTATTGTCCCAATGATTTAAAAAAAAAAAAAAAATTACCTGTTGTACGTCGAGTTGTGTCGTAACGGTCGGGGTCGTTACAATACACTAGGGAAAACATGCATATTGATAGGAAATGGTTGAGCTGGAGGAGTTAATGAATCACTACCACACATATGTTAAATGTATGTGCACTCTATTATATTACACATCTAGGAAGTGTAGATCAAAAATATCAATATTGATTGGCATAAATGATGAGAATATTTCAAAATAAAATTCCTTTTAAAATTAATTATGAATTAGAAGAGCACACAAACAATTGAAAACGAAAACCACAAAAACAAGGAGCAAATACCCAAACCGAAGGTTGGATCAAAGTGCTATGATACTAATGATATGGAATAAACCACTTACGAGTAGAGTTTCCCATTGAAGTGAGCATAAACATATTTGACTTCCTTTGTATTTATCCAAACACAAGCTTATATATATTTTACATCAAGAAAACAAACAAATCAATCTTGGAGAGAAATAATCAAAACGTTCCTAAGAAGTAACAACTAAATATAATAATATCTCTAGTTGGAGACAAAATATGAACTAGCCATGAGAATAGGAAATCAAGTGGCATTACCACAACAAATAATGTGCACATAATAAAAATAATAATATGATAAAAGTAAACTAATATATGATAAGAACTAAGAATCTTTATCAATAGTGTAGATTTATGTTGTTGGATTCATCAAAGAGATCAAGAACCTTTTGTTACTTTCTTCTCCCACTCTAGTGAATTTGCTAATCACTGAGAATCTTCCCTTCACCATGGCGATCCACGGAGGGCTTGTTTATACCTGCATTAGTCTAGAGAGAAATGTAATAGTCAAAGAGGTCAAATCACCCTCCCATGAAGGGATTGGAGGCCACTAACTACAGTCTAATTTTCCCAGGTGACTAATTGTAATTTTAATTGTCTTTCCATTAGATATCTTTAAATAAATTGTTGATTCCCCTAATTATACTTCTCAAATGGTAAATTATGCATCTAATTCATGTTCAATTTGCTAATTTGATTAATCTATTTAGGTGAAACTGATAGGTTTATTGTACTTTCCTTAACATGTTTGTCTGGTATTAGTCTTTACAATTTACTAATAATGTGGTTTAGAATCTCTATAACTAAAAACCCTAACTCCATTGTGCCAACCATACTATAACCAATTGAGGTGGATAATACCAAGAGAGCATGCTAATGAATAATATTGTAAAACCATTATTACAACATAATATCATAACCCATATATGTAGTGGAGAAAGTATGAGCCCAATGTGCTACCGTAACATAACATAAGGAAAGTTGTAGTGAGTTAAAACATCAAACTTAAATAATTATTCTATAAATCATATGAGGATAGAACAAAAATATGAAACCAATGACTATGATATTCAAAATACACTCATCACATTAAACACCATTATCACCCAATATCCATATGAACCTTATTTCTCTAGTGAAACTAGATGGTGAGCCCATTTGGTTTTCTTTAGTGTATATCATGAGGAGTAATACAACTAATGAAGGAGACAACATATATTTGATTCAAATCTTTAGGTTAGGTTTCCTTATTTTTTAAATCTTAAAAAAAAAACAATAAGGGATGAATTCACAGGACTTTGTGATTCTCGTATCATTGACCAAAACAGAGTCAATGCATTGTAACATAGGAACCATGAGACAATGATTTAAGTGGAACGTAGTATTGGATTTAAAAATGTATATGTATTGATATATTTAGGATAATCAATATTTTTTTAACCACATGTATTTATCAAGTGTGGATATTGAGTGAGCAAACTAGATTCATCTTGGTTTATAGATATGCCTAAAGAAATACATAAATTAGTAAGAGAGGTCATGAAAAATTATACAATGGAATTTAATTGGCTTCCCACACATAAAGATTTACAATTTTACTATTAGGTTCATATGGCGCCTTGATTGGAATTGATTAAATCTCATACCATTGAGACAAGGTTATTTTTTTAAAAGAGTATTTGTGCGTGCATTTTTTTAAAAGAGTACTTGTGCATGCATTAATAATTAAAGGTAACCAAAGAAGGTATGAGGAATAATTAGACCTATCTCCCCTCGTTCTTTCTCTTCCCTTCCCTATGTAGGTAAAGATATACTTAATAAAATGTTTCCAGCTTTATGTTACAAATTTCATAGACCATTATAGAATGAGTACACTAGAGCCTTCAGATTTGAATATGTAGCTATCAAAGTTTCCCATTAAATCCTATGTCGAGCCTATAATTACATGTTAAACAAATATATCCATGATTCTAGTCATATTCGTGATTGGTCACTAATTCAAGTAGTACTAGGATATTTCTAGACAAAGTCTAAATGAATCCTTGAAAGAAAGGTCACAATATTCAAAATTGATCCTTATCTCAAGTTAATATCTAATGGAATCAATACAAACCTAATGAATCCACCTAGGAAATAGAGAAATCCATGAAGGAGTAATACTTGCATCTCTTTAATCAATAATATTGGTCACACTAACTTCGATTCTTATGTCAATGGGGAGGGGTAAGCATTTAATGGTAGAGAACATGAGTTATTATGGTCAATATTGTATTCATTATATTTTTCTTTGTTTTTTTTAAATCTCTTATACATTTTTATTAGTATTTTTGGATAGAAATTTTTGCGTACTTTTGATTCAGGTGGATATTGGTGGCCACCCACCTATTTCAACTGGCTTAAAACAATTCTTTGGCAATTTATTATTTTTAGCAGTTTTTCGGGTCCTAAACTTCTGGGGCCATTTTAAGGGCCTAAATGACACTTTTCCGCGATCGAGAACCTCAATGATTACCAAAGGAATGATTGAGTCTGTGAAATGAATCTCCTCGTCAATACCTTTCCAATGAGCTATCGTGCACCCAAAACGAAGATCGTATGCCAAAGTTGCGCCACCAAGAAGTTGATACACCAAACTGCCCAAAATGGGGTCCACAAACCTATTGGATTTTCATCTTCCGGGGTTAGGGTTTTGGATTTTATTTATGTTAAAAATACCTTTGGATCCTCATTGTAACGATAATATTCTTGAGAATGAGCGTAGCCATCACATATCTTCTCAGAGATACGTTGCCACCATTCTAGCAAGTCTTTCACTCTGTATTTCTACAGTTTTGTACATTTCGCTCATTAATAGAAATTGTGTATTACCGTATATTTGTGTTTATGGTTATATCTCTATTATATTATTGATACATCTTTGTACATTTATTTATTATATCTCCACTCTCATTTCGTGCCAAAAATAACCTGGATCAGCGGTATCAGAGCAGGCTGTTCTTGATTGTTTTTTAGTGCATGTCCCCGACGAGGTCCGAGTATAGCAAGTTAGGTCTCAAGATTTTATCTCTTGAGGAAAATCGCTCTCACATGCCCAAGAAACCCTTCATGATGGAAGAAAATAAAAATGACAGAGCAAAATATTCTATTAACATATTTCTTGAGCAAGCTCTCATGTGACAAAGGGACGAAATGATGGAGAATTTTTCCCACATCCTTCAACTCCTGCTGATAACAACAGGCACATCTTCATCCAGCGACCACTTTGGAGGAACATATCCTTTCAAGTTACAAGTTAATTTTGATATTCCCGTATTTGAAGGTCAGATAGATGCAGATGCCTTAGAAAAATGGTTAAATTTGCTAGAAGGTTTTTTCTCTGTTCACAATTTTTCCGACAGTGAAAAGATCACCTTTGCACTCGTTAAGGCTCTCCCCCATGTCAAACATTGGTGGGAAACTTATTGGGAACAAAGTTCCATAGAGGAGTATGGAATATATGGGGCCAACCCCACTTGGTAATTTTTGTGGATGCGGTCAATGAACAATATTACCATATTGGTAACTATGATGACCAGTACATGATATGAACCACACTGCAGCAAGAGGGGGGCCAAACAGTGTCAGAGTTCAAAAATAATTTTCGTACCTTGTGCACCAAGAGGGGTATCAAAGACTCTGAGCGACATCTGGTTCTGAAATAATGCGGGGATCTGCACATGTACATCCAAACCGAAATGGATTTTCTAGACATGTCATCACTGGGAACTGGCTATCGATATGTTGTCAAAATCAAGCATAAATTTAGGCACCAGAAAAAATGGGAGTTCGGGTCTGCAAATCCACAACAACCAAAGTATGGTAAAGGCATCCCTAAAAACCATCCTCCAGAAAGACAGTCCAAGCCACAGGAAAAGAAGGGTAATGGAAAGATGAATAAGGACACTGGAAAGTGGCGTGATTTCCAAAAAATCCCCTGGCACAACACTAATGAATGTTGCTCAAAAAAATCATTGATGGCCGAGATCAAAGAAAAGAAATCGAACCTTGATTCAGAATTTGATTCATAAAATAATGGGATAAGAAAGATCATCGACGCAGACCCCACTGCTATTGTTGTGACCATAACAATTCAACCAGAATAAACACCAGATCCTAAAGAGGGGGGACACCTTTTTCATTCACAGATGTGGGTGAAGGGGACCCTGATGCACTTTATTGTTGATAGTGAAATCCAGAAGAACCTCATCTCAGCAGAGGTCGTCAAACATTTGGGATTGTCGACAACACCACACCCGTAGCCATACAACATCGGGTTGCTTTGTTAGGGACGAGATATCGGTGTCATCCAACAGTGTCGCTTGTCATATGACATAAATCCTTTCGAGGATGAGGTATTATGTGATGTGTCCCCACTGGATGTCTATGATGTTCTTTTGGGCCAACCATATATGTGGAAGTGCCATGTTATTTATGAGTCTCAACCTCGTAGTTTCATTATTACTATGGGGGGTCGTCTCTATAGGATACCAGAGGTAGTTCTGACTATTGTCCCATATAAATAGTTCCACAAGGTAATATCTCATACTACAACATTTAGCCTCTTCACAATCTACTCCAAAGGTGAACAAAAGGACACTACAACCACTATAACCTCAGTCCAAGCACCTTCTATCTAGTAGAAGTAGGTCAACAAGATTATAGCAAAGTGAAAATATTCCTTTTTCACATAGTCATTTCATGTATCCAGACTGATTAAAAAGTTCCAACCCTTCCAACATTAGGTTCTCGACAACCTTCCACAAGCCAAGCAGCGCAACTTCTCCAGCAAGGCAAGCAACTCACGAAGGTTCATATTCAGCAAACGATTCCCCCTCTCCCCTAGGAACTCAACACAATGGAGACCATTTATTCCTAAGGAGGGAGGATTGATCCAGGTGGATATAGGTGGCCACCCACCTATTCCAACTGGCTCAAAATAGTTCTTTGGAAATTTACTATTTTTAGCAGTTTTTTAGGTCCTAAACTTCTGGGGCCATTTTAAGGGCCTAAACGACGCTTTTTCATGACCGGGTACCTCATTGTTTGAAATAGGAATTATTGAGCCTGTGAAATGAATCTCCTCATCAATACCTTTCCAACGAACTATCATGCGCCCCAAACAGAGATCGTATGCCAAAGTTACGCCCCCAGGAAGTTGATACACCAAACTACCCAAAACGGGGTCCACAAACCTGTTGGATTTTCATCTTCTAGGGTTAGGGTTTTGGATTTTATTTATGTTAAAAATGTCTTTGGGGCCTCATTGTAACGATCATGTTTTTGCAAATGAGCATAGCCATCACATCTCTTCTCGGAGATAAGATGCCACCATTCTAGCGAGTCTTTCACTCTGTATTTCTACAGTTTTGTACATTCCGCTCATTAATAGAAATTGTGTATTACTGTATCTCTGTGTTTATTTTAATATCTTTGTTTTATTTTTGATACATCTCTATACATTTATTTATTATATATCCGTTCTCATTTCATGCCAAAAATAATCCAGATCAACTTTTGTTGTGGATTTTTGGGTTATTAGTTTGATCATTATCATGGAGGTTGAATGATAAGGAATATAAATAATTGAATTTACTAAAACAATGGGTAATAGTGGTTATTACTAAGGTAGTTTTATCTAGCAAAAAAGGGTCATTATGTCGATAATTATTCTATTGGATCTT
>SNQJ01S0027600.1:94306-104678 GCA_010110895.2 Picea sitchensis
TCTCACCCTAGGGTTTCTTGATTTTTCCCTAAAACTGAGTGGTTATTCCACTCTCTCCTTCCTCCTTGTGGTAGTGTGAATCCATTCAATTGCTACAATTCCCTTGTCATATTATAGTTTTTGAAGCTTTATTATGTATCAATACTAGTAGTAATGGCTCTCTACTCAAAGAATATCTAAGTTTGGTCTTCACCATGCAATTTTGTATTAGGAATTAAAACAAGGTTCTTTGATATAAATTGATTAGTATTCTAGTGGGAAAATTAAATTTTCCCATTTAAATCAGTATGGATTCTCACTATGTTTGATTGTCTTTTCAAATATTTATATTTACTCAATGAAAATAAAACAATTTAAAAAAAAATTGATCACACACATACAATTCTACACAATACAAATATTTTTTTAACTAGAGAAACCCTCCTCACAAGGAATAAAACTATAATATGATATTGATCTATAATAGGTACAATGCTTACAATCATTTTTCTTCTTACTTCTAGAAAGTAAGGAATTAACTTGCAAATTTTTTTAGGAAATCTTGGAATTCTCATACAATGGCCTCAAATTTCTACTTTCTTTCTTGACTATTTTTTCTTACAAACCTTCAACTTTCCTTTTGTTTCATATATGTGTTTCCCTATTGTTGGCATGCTTGTGATTATTTAAAGGAACTCCTCTAATGTCTCAACTTCTTCCTTTTATTCCTTTTCCATTTAAGATTCAATTACATGTGGGTTGGCTACTTGCCAATTTGTTATCATCCTTTCTTGTGAGTTTTAAAATGCTCTTCAATTTTTGGTGAACACCTTCTTGTTGGAAGCTACACATGTGTTGATGCCATAGTTGATGCAAATTCAACATGGAATAAGGGGGTGGTTATATATTTTGAGCTGGATTACCTATCATGCCTAAGTTACACCTGGTTCCTTTTCCTTCCCTTCTCCTTATGTTTTCTTACAAATCTTGCAAAATGCAAGTCATGTGGAGTGCATAAGTGTGGAGGGGTGAATATTCCATCCTCCATTTTCCAAATTCTTTCTTCTACATGATGAAATCATGCAAAATGTGGAGGTATGCAGGTTTGGTCACATCATACTTTTATATTCAATAAGGAAATTAACTGAAACTGTAAAATGCAGTAGAAAACAAGCTTGTTGGAATGGTGGCGGCTTATCTCTGAGAAGAGATGTGATGGCTACGATCATTCGCAAGAAGATCAGTACAATGAGGCTCGGAAGGCCATTTTACAATAAGCATGAATGTCAAACCCTAGACATCCAAAAACCTAACCCTAGGATATGAAGCGCCAAAAGTCATGTGGGCCCTCTTGGGGTAACTTATTACATCAAATTCTCAGGGTCGTAACTTTTTCATATGATCTTCGTTTTAGGTGTACGATAGCCCATTGGAAAGGTCTATACGAGGAATGCAAATGTGGTGATCCCTAAAAACGTTGTTTAGGGCCTCAAAATGACCCCAGAAGTAGGGGACTTGAAAACTAGGAAAACATTGCCAAACTGGAAAACTGCCAAAATGAACCAGTTGGAATAGGTGGGAGGCCACCGAAATCCATCTGGATCAATCCTCCCCCATTAGGAAGAAATGGTATCCATTTCGTTGAGGTCCCCCATCATATGAGGAAAATTCTACTGAATTTGGCTTCGAGTGAGCCACTTTCCTTGCTGCAGGAGCTGCCCTGGTTTGACAACTCGATAAAGCTGGATACTTTGATGTCAAGTGCCCTTGACCTGTGTGTCCAGAATATTAGCGACCAAAATACACTGGTTTTTTGAGAGTGTTTTTATCTCTCTATCTCTCTATAAGACTCATTTTCCTTCTCAGCCTTTGAAAATCTCTTTGCCTAGGATTGCTTTACCTCTAGGATTCTCAACCTGCAATGCAAAAGATACAAATAAATGTCATTCCTTTTATGTCTTTCATAAAAATTCCCAAAGCAAAGTGGTGTGTGTTCAAAGTATCTTTCCTAAGTCTGGCCATATTACAACTATACCAATTCCATATTTACATGTCAAGCATCATAAACCCAATGCATGTGCTAATCCCTTGTCTTTACATATCTCATTAATCATGCATAGTAGTGCTGACATATATGTGAGTTATTTAACACTGCTATATATGGGATATAGTTATGTGTTGGCAAGAACAAATGCATAAAGCCACAAATCGACACACCAACCAAGTGCAAGTGCCAAGCTAAAGGGGATCATAGGTTTCAAATGCCGACTTGAAAAGTTTGAGATTACAAATGTCAAATTGGTAATAAAGCCTAAGAACCAAGACATGATGTGGCATTGCAAATCGTTACAGTAGAATGATCTTTATCAATGCCATTTAATTAAATTTTAAGGTGTCTTGTGCTCAGTAAATTGATAGTAAGTTCAGTTATCTACTATCCAGGATTTTCAAAACACAAGTATGGTTGGGCTTTTCAAATTTCCTGTTGACATTGTTTTTGTTTCCTTGGGTTGTATGATTATCACACTATTATAAAACATCCATGTATCTCGCTACTGCCGAGTTCTTCGAGGATCAGTATAAGCCGATTCGTGATGGATTGAAAAAGATAGACGTTATGCAAGAAAGTCGAGGTTTTCTAGTAGCTTGATGCAGTGATTCAAGTTACGCTTCAAGTGGTTATAATTTTGGAAGCGATTCAGATGTAGATGATGCGAATTCACTTTCTCTACATTCCCTTATGGTCGACTCCAAAGCGCCACCTAGAAATTTAAAGATATATGAGGTCATGCATAGGAATATATAGTGAAGTCATTGAAGCAAGAATCATTCACGATCGAGAGACTGGTAGGTCAAGAGACTTTGGTTTTGTTAGTTTCACTTCTAATGAGGAGGTTGCAACTGCTATAACAGGCATGGATGGAAAGGATATTCATGGACGTCTTTTTCATGCTAACTATACTATTGAAAGAACTAGAGGTTTTCATTCTGGCAGTGGTGGCTACAATCAAAACGATGGGTACAGAACTAATGGTAGCTATAGTCAGAGACCGAGTGATGGGTATGGGATCCAGAGTTAGAGTTCGGGTGCTGGGTATGATGGAACATCTGAGGGCAGAAGCACAGGTAGAACTAAAGATGACTTTGGCTATGATGATGATGAAAGAAAATGGGCAATTACTGCTGCAGGTGGTATACCTCCTCTTGTCCAGATTCTGGAAATTGGATCTTCAAAAGCAAAAGAGGACTCTGCAATTGTTATTAGGAACCTCTGTAATCATAGTGAAGATATTTGTGCATGTGTTGAAAGTGCAGATGATGTACCTGGAGTGATATGGTTATGGTAGTCCAAGTGGAAAAGAAATTGATGCAAGGATACTAAACCATCTTACTCATAAATCACATAGCAGCACTATCAGCCAAATCACTGTTTTGCTGACAAGTGACTTACGAGAATCAAAGATCAAGAACATCGATTTCCCAATGATGGTATGGGTTGCAACATTGTTAATGTAAACAATAAATTTGATTTGATCATGAAAGGTTTCCTTCTTGACCAAAACAGAACTTTCACCAGCGCAGAAGGCGGAATTATAACCAGTTAGCTGATGAAAAACATAGCTTTCACCAGCTAACTAGCAAATCTTAAGGCAAAATAGCTGGTGAAACCTGAGACTGGCCAGCAAAGGTGTATTTTTTCCCAGATCGAAGTTTTTCTCATTTTTTCTCAACCGAATCTCTTGAAAATTATTTCCAAAGATACATATTGAATTATAGTTTCAAATCTAAGATCCACTTTTGATGCAAAGGAGTTAGAGGAGCATTTCAAGTTGATTTGACACCTATTTTGGGGGCAATAAATCAGGGTTTTTTCTAAACTTGGAAAATTCGAATTTATCTTCATCAAAGGATATCAAACAGCCTTGGAAGGCTTATCTACACAGCACAGAGGTTCTACATGATCTGAAGACCATGAAATGAGGAGTTGACCTCATTTTGAGGATCACTTCCTCTCTTTTTGTAAAATTGTTTTGACTTTCTATCTTTGGCAAATATGATCCATATTTATAGGATTTGAATATTTTATTGTAAATCTATAAAGTTGAAGATATGAGAGGAACTATAGAAGGTTCAATCCTGGATACATTTTTCTCTTGTACTAAGACTCTTATCTTGATAATAGAATCACAGTCTTCTTTTTATGTCA
Source organism: Picea sitchensis (assembly GCA_010110895.2). Lineage (NCBI taxonomy): Eukaryota > Viridiplantae > Streptophyta > Pinopsida > Pinales > Pinaceae > Picea > Picea sitchensis. The sequence continues at coordinate 98,493 of SNQJ01S0027600.1, forward strand.
ATGTCAGATTTATTCATGTACTTCATTATTCTGTACTTTATTTCAGTTGAGCTCAGCTTCTAAGAACTGTTATCTTCTTATTAATCTCATGAACTTGAATTAAAGAAATTCTTACTATCTTGTATGACCCTACACACTGTTGTACTTGGTTATCTAGACTAGTGTTCTTCATACCCTATTTCAATTACTCTGTCTGATCATTGATTTCTAAAAGCATTGTCTTATTCGAATGCATGATAAGTTGTTCTTCTCATTAGTTATTGAGTTATCCCATTGTTCCAAGCATATCAAATTTACCATATTCTTGAGTTACCAAGCATCTTTGGCCTACAACCCCAAAGATTTTCTTGGAGTGATAAAAAATTGGTGTCGTTGCCGGGGAGAGGATATCGAAGCTCGGCTTCCCTGGGAGACGACATAGATATGATATTTGATGATAGACAAAGGTTAGACACTACATTGGTTGTAATCATCTATCTGGAGACTCCATGAAGGACGGATTCAGTGGAAACTCCATTATTCAAAAATCTGTTGGCGACTCCACTGGCATATAAATGAACCAGATCTTAGCAAAGAGGTATGAATTCAGCAATTTCTCAAGTATTTCTGGTTACCCTCATCTAGTACCTAGTAGAGTGAATGGGAACACAACCTTCCCAGATTTCGAGGAGAAGAATGGGAAGTACCAGCCGAACATTTGTTGGATTTTCATGAGTTTATTCATTGGCTCCAGATCATACATGAAGATGTTAAGATTAAAATTTTCAAGTATTCATTAGAGGGGATAGCCCTTGATTGGTGCAGGTCTCTTCCAGCTTCAAGCATTCACTCATTGGCAAGTTTTCATTATTCTTTCCATTTGTTTTGTAAAGATGAATTTCCAGCTGAAGTTCTCTTTGAAGATTGTTATGATGAATTTGATAAGCATGTTCAGCAGGAAGTAGTCTTTTCTTCTGTTTGTCAAGATGAAAATTATGTTGTTAAGGAAGATCTTCATGATACAAATAAGAATTGCATAGCTATAAATACATCAAACCTTATCTCTATTACACCTGTTGCCTTCAATTTACATGAAGAAATGGTTAGAGAAGAAGTTTTTTCTGAACCTTTTCAAGTGGTTGCCTATGATATGTTTTCACCTGTGATTGGGGAGAAGGATATTAAGAATGTCTCTCTTTCTTTGCATGATTCAGGAGTTTTCTGGTCACCTATTGTTGATAAGTATGCATATGTAGTAGAGCAGACCCTTACTTCAAAGGATGTTGATTTTAACAGCAGCCAACCCATATATGACATTTATGAATCTGATTTCGACGAGCCTTTTTCTTTTCCCATAAAGGAACGACATCATGTTGAAATCAGCCATTCCATGTTTGCAGAAAACATTGAATATGATGAGTTTAATCTGGCCAAAGATTTCAGGTCTTCTCTTCTGTTTATAATGCCTCGTGAACAGAAAATTGAAATCACCTACGAAGAAGATATCTCTCATCATGATCAATAAATTGTTGATCCACATTATGATAGCCATGAGGATGCCTTTAACATTGTATCAAATTCATCTATTAAAGATGATTGTCATGATGATCAGATTGTTTCTTTCGAAAACTTTAAAGATGATGAATAGATTATTCCCTCTGAAAAATTTGAAGATGTTGAGCAGATTGACATATCAGTAGAAGACAGTTTCATATCTGCAACAAATAGTAAGGACAACTTTCAGTTTTTTGATTTGCAGACATAGAGTAATTGCAACACACATGAAGAAGAGGATGATGAGGGCAGCTTAGAGTTTCCAGATTTGCAAGGACTTTCTAATCTTCATCTAGAACATCAGGAAGATTGCATCCAATACAACAAGGAAGATGATGCGCTGAAAAGTTCAGATCAACAATCCATCTTATATGACTCTCTGACAGAGGTTGAGCAGTCCATATTTATCATTGAAGGCATCCTTCAACATCATTTCAAATTACATATGGATCAGCAATCCAAAGAGGTATTTCTTTGTGAATTTGATGACCCTTTTGTTGACTATTTGGAGTCTATGAGCAGCATAGATGTTAAAATATTTCTGTCAGAAGAAGATTTTTTTTATCATTTGTTCAAACCGCTTTTCTGCATGATATGGCTTCCATTGTTTTTCAGGTCAAGATCTAGCATGATGTCAGTAAATTAGTTCCTTACATGGATTCATTGGAAGCATCACTTCACTTTATAAGAGGCAGTACAGTTGGTTAGTGTAAGAGTAGGAAGAGGAATAAGATCGCCATACGAGTAGTTAGATCTTTTTCAGTTGTTGATTTCATGAATAAGAAGCAAGTTGCATGCAAGTTACAGGTTTGCAGAGGAACAGTTGCACAGGTCAGATGACTCCATGCCCAATGCCAAAGGCAACCATATGACTCCATGCCCAATGCTAAAAGGCGATTGGAACTACTAGGTTCTTGGAAACCTTGCAGGGAGGTCTCCATCCCAGCTGGAGCCAGTTGTTAGCGACCAAAATACACTAGTTTTTTTAGAGTGTTTTATCTCTCTATCTCTCTGTAAGACTCATTTTCCTTCTCATCCTTTAAAAATCTCTTTGCCTAAGATTACTTTACCTCTAGGATTCTAAACCTGCAATGCAAAAGATACAAATAAATGTCATTCCTTTTATGTCTTTCATAAAATTTCCCAAAGAAAAGTGGTGTGTGTTCAAAGTATCTTTCCTAATTCTAGCCATATTACAACTATACCAATTCCATATTTACATGTCAAGCATCATAAACCCAATGCATGTGCTAAGCCCTTGTCTTTACATATCTCATTAATTAGGCATAGTAGTACTGACATATATGTGAGTTATTTAACACAGCTATATATGGGATATAGTTATGTGTTGGCAAGAACAAATGCATAAAGCCACAAATTGACACACCGGCCAAGTGCAAGCGCCAAACTAAAGGGGATCATAGGTTTCAAACGCTGAGTTGACAAGTTTGAGATTACAAGTATCAAATTGGTAATAAAGCCTAAGAACCAAGACATGATGTGGCATTGCAAATCGTTACAGCAGAATGATCTTTATCAACACCATTGAATTAAAGTTTAAGGTGTCTTGCGCTCAGTAAATTAATAGTAAGTTCGGTTATCTACTATCCAGGATTTTCAAAACACAAGTATGGTTGGATTTTTCAAAGTTCCTGTCGACATTGTTTTTGTTTCCTTGGGTTGTATGATTATCACACTATTATAAAACATCCATGGATCTCGCTACTGCCAAGTTCTACGAGGATTAGTATAAGCCGATTCGTGATGGATTGAAAAAGATAGACGTTATGCAAGAAAGTCGAGTTGTTCTAGTAGCTTGATGCAGTGATTCAAGTTATGCTTTAAGTGGTTATAATTTTGGAAGTGATTCAGACGCAGATGATGTGAATTCCCTTGCTCTACATTCCCTTACGGTGGAGTCCAAAGTGCCACCTAGAAATTTAAAGATATTTGAGGTCATGCATAGGAATATATGGTGAAGTCATTGAAGCAAGAATCATTCATGATCGAGAGACTGGTAGGTCAAGAGACTTTGGTTTTGTTAGTTTCACTTCTAATGAGGAGGCTACAGCTACTATAACAAGCATGGATGGAAAGGATATTCATGGACGTCTTTTTCATGCTAACTATGCTACTGAAAGAACTAGAGGTTTTCGTTCTGGCGGTGGTGGCTACAGTCAAAACGATGGGTACAAAAATGGTGGTAGCTACAGTAAGATCCCGAGTGATGGGTATGGGAGCCAGAGTCAAAGTTCGAATGCTGGGTATGATGGAACATCTGAGGGTAGAAGCACAGGTGGAACTAAAAATGACTTTGGCTATGATGATGATGAAAGAAAATGGGCAATCACTGCTACAGGTGGTATACCTCCTCTTGTCCAGATTCTGGAAATTGGATCTTCAAAAGCAAAAGAGGACTATACAATTGTTATTGGGAACCTCTGTAATCATAGTGAAGATATTCGTGCATGTGTTGAAAGTGCAGATGTTGTACCTGCACTGATATGGTTATGGTAGTCCAAGTGGAAAATAAATTGCAGCAAGGATACTAAACCATCTTACTCATAAATCAGATAGCAACACTATCAGCCAACTCACTACTTTGCTGACAAGTGACTTACTAGAATCAAAGATAAAGAACATCAATTTCCCAACGATGGTATGGGATGCAACATCGTTAATGCAAACAATAATTTTGATTTGATCATGAAAGGTTTCCTTCTTGACCAAAACAAAACTTTCACCAGCACAGAAGGCAGAATTATAACCAGTTAGCTGATGAAAAACAAAGCTTTCTCCAGCTAACTAGCAAATCTTAAGGCGAAATAGCTGGTGAAACCTGAGACTGGCCAGTGAAGGTGTATTTTTTCCCAGATCGAAGTTTTTCTCAGTTTTTCTCAACCAAATCTCTTGAAAATGCTTTCCAAAAATACATATTGAATTATAGTGTCAAATCTAAGATCCACTTTTGATGCAAAGGAGTTAGAGGAGGATTTCAAGTTGATTTGACACCTATTTTGGGGGCAATAAATCAGGGTTTTTCCTAAACTTGGAAAATTCGAATTTATCTTCATCAAAGGATATCAAACGGCCTTGGAAGGATTATCTGGACAACGCAGAGGTTCTACATGATCTGAAGACCACGAAATGAGGAGTTGACCTCATTTTGAGGATCACTTCCTCTCTTGTTGTAAAATTGTTTTGACTTTCTATCTTTGGAAAATCTGATCCATATTTATAGGATCTGAATATTTTATTGTAAAACTATAAAGCTGAAGATATGACAGGAACTATAGAGGGTTCAATCCTGGATACATTTTGCTCTTGTACTAAGACTCTTATCTTGATAATAGAATCACAGTCTTCTTTTGTTGTCAATGTCATATTTATTCATGTACTTCATTATTCTGTACTTTATTTCAGTTTAGCTCAGCTTCTAAGAACTGTTATCTTCTTATTAAGCTCATGAACTTGAATTAAAGAAATTCTTACTATATTGTATGACCCTACACACTGTTGTACTTGGCTATTTAGACTAGTGTTCTTCATACCCTATTTCAATTACTCTGTCTGATCATTGATTTCTAAAAGCATTGTCTTATTCGAATGCATGATAAGTTGTTATTCTCATTAGCTATTGAGTTATCCCATTGTTCCAAGCATATCAAATTTACCATATTCTTGACTTACCAAGAATCTTTGGCTTACAACCCCAAAGAGTTTCTTGGAGTGATAACACAGAATATGATGATGGGATGCCTGTTGCATGCAGTCAGGGTTGAGGTCTGTTGGTTTCAACTATTTTTATATCTCTAAGGTGTCCAATAATGGTGTGAAATATGATCAAAGGAGAGCCACATTGAACACTGGGTGCAAGCCAAGGAAAGGAGGAATGCTTAGCTCAAAAGCATTGTCACCCATAGCCTTGGTGATGGTGTAAGGTCCATAACAAAGTGGGAGAAGCTTCTGATGGGGCCATGTAAGTCGTTCTTTCTGCAAGTGAAACCAAACTTTGTCTCCCACCTGAAACTTATGTGGCACCCGGTATTGATCATGGCGCTACTTGTACTTGGAAATGGACTTCTGTAAAATATCCTGAACATGTAAGTGGATGTGTTGGATCCTCTCAATGAACCGGGTGGCTTTTTTAGCCTCAGTTGGAGCAGGGGATGAGTCGGGTGAGGTGGCCACAAGGGGTAGTGCAACATCCATGGGACCCAATGGTTGGAATCCCAACCCCACCTGAAAGGGGTTGTGGTTGGTTGAGCTATGTAGTGCTCGATTGTAGCTATGTTCAACATAGGGAAGACTCTCATCCCATGTGTGGGGGTCCTTGGAATTGTACATGCATAGGATATGCACGATCATCCGATTGACGACCTCAATTTTTCCATCTGTCTGGGGGTGGAAAGAAGTGGATTGTTGATCTTGGTCTTCAGCAGTGACCAGAGGCTCGGCCAGAATGTGCTAAGGAACCGATTGTTCCGATCAGAGACAATGGTTTGTGGGATTCCAAAATGTACCCATACTCATTCAAAGAAGATTTTGGTAGTGACCTCTGCTGTGATGCTCTTCTTACAGGTGACCATAATCTCCATCTTGGAAAAGAGATCAACAACCACAAAAACAAAGTCATTTCCCCTCTTGGTGGAC
>SNQJ01S0027600.1:104704-124586 GCA_010110895.2 Picea sitchensis
CAGAGGGGTGTACATGCCCTGTTTCTTGGTGGTCAGTTTTGCAATAGTACAGGTAGTGAAGGACCTGATATACTTGCCCACATCCTGTCGAAGTTTCAGCCAATAGAAATGTTTCTGCAGTACTGCCACTGTCTTTTCAACGTTGAAGTGTCCTGGCACCCGACTATAGTGGGATTCCCAAATCATATTCACATGCTCGCTTGATGGAACACAGAGATGGCCCATATGGCACAACAACCCATCCCGAAGATGGAAATTAGCGACAACTGAGTTTGTGCCCAAAATTTGGTAGGTGGTGGCGAAGTCAGGGTTTGCCTCATAGAGGTGGGGCCATCCAGAGGTCTCGTGGCCACAAGAGTCTAGCACTGTGCTGAGTCTCGTGAATGGATGTTGACTGAGGAAATCAACGAATCGATTGATACTTCATTTTTTATACTTGATGTTGAGGTGAACCCATTGCAAGTATGTGGACCACTTTTGATGGCAGTCATTCTGTAATTTGCATTGCGTCTGCATGAACTGTAGTGATTTATGATCAATGTGGATGATTGCCTCCTTCAAAAGAATGTAATGTCTCCACTGGCGGCAGTATTGAACAATGAAGTACATTTCTTTGTCATAAGTAGGGTACTTATGGACAACATTTGATAGTGTCTCACTATGATAGGCCACAAGGTGGTTGTGCTGAGTGAGAATGACAACCACAACATAGTCTAAAGCATTTGTCTTGATCTCAAAGGGATGCTCTAGGTACGATAATGAAAGTATTGGGGTTGAGCACAAGCGATGCTTCAAATAATTGAATGCTTGTTATTGGGACAGGCCCCACACAAATGTTTCCTTGCCACCACCCTTGGTTACTTGGATGAGGGCCCATTCAATATAGGAGAATCCCAATACGAACCTTTGATAGAAATTAGCAAGGCCCAAGAAGCTCCGAAGCTGAGTGAGTGTGGTTGGGGCTGGCCACTCACTGATGACCTGGATCTTGGCTGGATCCACATGTACACCATGTTGATCAATGATGTAGCCCAGGTAATGGACCCTTTCCATGCCGAAGGAGAATTTTTCCAAGTTGGCATATATCTTGTGTTGCCGCAGGATGTGCATAACCTGTTGAATATGCTGCAAGTGTTTTGCCCAAATCTTGTTGTAGATGAGGATGTCATCCAGATACACCACTAAAAAAGTATTGGTGAATGGTCCTAGGATATCATCCATCATCCTCATGAAAGTTGTTGGAGCATTTTTCAAACCAAAGGGCATGACCAACCATTCAAAAATACCTTCTTTTGACTTGAAGGGGGTCTTCCATACATCTATTTGTTCTATTGTGACCTGGTGGTAGCCAGACTTCAAATCAATCTTACTAAAGTACTTGGTCCCCATGAGTTGATCAAGGAGGTCTTCGACTCATGGAATCAGGTACCAATTCCTGACTGTAATTTTATTCAGGGCTCGATAATCAATGCATAGTCGCCAGGTCCCATCTTTCTTCTGCACCAGCACGATTGGGCTCCCACAAGGCGATGAGTTGGGACATATGTGCCCCTTGTGGAGAAGTTATTGGATTTGTCGCTTGATCTCCTCATTCTCTAACAGAGAGCGGTGATATACTAGCCCATTGGGAAGCGATGCTTCAGAAGTCAGATCGATGGGATGCTTGACCTGATAGAGTAGAGGTACCCTGGTAGGTGAGGAGAAGATATATGAGTATTCTTCCACGACCTTATCCACTTGATTCTGCTGTGTGGAGAGGTCGGTCTTGGAGGCCCTGGATGTGGCTTCGATCTTTCATTCACTCTGAGAGCGAATGACGAAGAAGACAAACTTCCTGGTCTGAGAGATGACCTTCCTACATTGCTTGGCAAAGATCAAGGAAATAGCACTAGGCGGGACTGCCTCTAGTATCCTGTACAATTTCTTATTCAAAGTAATAATAACACTCCAAGGCCTAGACTCATATACAACATGACATTTCCATAAATACGGTTGGCCCAAAAGAACATTACAAAATTTGAGAGGAAAAACATCACACAATACCTCATGTTTGAAGGGCTTGATGTTGTATGACAGGCAACACCGTTGGCTGAGGCGGAGATCGCTTCCTTAGTGGAGCCACCCAATGGTGTAGGGTTGCAGGTTAGACATTGTTGGCAAGGCTAGCCACTTGACGACCTCTGCTGAGATGAGGTTCTTATGGCTACCTCTATCAACAATGAAGTGTAGTGGGGTACCCTTCACCCACATATGTGAATGAAAAAGGCGCTCGCCTTCCTCTGGATCGTCTAGTTCACTGGGTTGGAGCTTGGTGGTAGCAACAGTAAAACTAGGTTCTGCGTCGATGATCTGCATTGCCATTTTCGGTTCTTACTCAGAGTCAGAACCCGCATCTTATTCAGAGGCATTCACCTCAACCACCAGCGACTGCTTTGAGTGACAATCATCAGTGTTATGCTAGGGGATATTATGGAAGTCGCACCACTTCCCGATGTATTTCTTTGTCTTTCCGGTGTCGTTATTTTCTTGCGGCTTATACTGGTTTTCTTGAGGTTTTCCATCTTTTCTCTTTCCTTTTTGATGTGGTTTGGGGCTGTGCTTTCCTTTCTTTTGCTGTGAGGGGTTCCTAGGCCCAAATTTTCCTGTCTTTTGTTTAAGCTTCTGGTCGATTTTGACGGCATATCGGTAGGCTGCTTCCAAGGAAGAGATGTCCAGAAAATCCATTTCGGCCTGGATGTATCTATGTAGACCACCGAGATACTTGAGCACCAGATGTGGCTCAGAATCTTTGATACCCATCTTGGTACGAAAGGTATGGAATATATTTGTGAACTCGGGCACTGCTTGGTCTCTTTCCTACCGTAGTGTGGTCCATTTTGTATACAGGTCAACATAACTTCTGACAAGGTAGTATTGTTCCTTAATAGCATCCCTGGAGGACTCCCAGGTGACTGCGACTGTAAATAATGAGGGTTCCTCTATTTCCTTTTGCTCACAGAACGTTTCCCACCAATCTTTGACACGGGGAACAACTTTGAGGAGCACAAAAGTAATATTTTCTCTATTCAAAAAGTTATGGATAGAGAAATATTGTTCTAGTAGATTCAACCATTTGTCTACAACATCTGCGTCTATATGACCTTCAAATATAGGAATATCAAATTTTATTTGTACCTTGAAGGAGGTAGCACCTCCGCTTGAGGAAGATGCACCGCTAAAGGATTTGCGCAAAACTATCCATCATCTCGTTCCTCTATTGTGCATTTTGAAAGGATCTCATATCCTGTCATTTTTCTTTTCTCTTGCCATGATAGGTCGCTTCGGCATGCGATAGATTTTGCCCTCAAGAGAAACAAGCTCGAGACCTAATTCTTTGTACCCTGACCTCATTGGGGACATGCATTAAGAACGACAATGAGAAGACCGCTTTGATACCACTGATCTATATTTTATGAGCAGAACAAAATGAATATAGATTATTATTAAAACATGATTAACATAGAGTAATAGAGATACAATAAAACTAGTTTATATTCAAAAAGGAAATAAACAGAAACTGTAAAATACAACGGGAAACAAGTTTGTTGGAATGGTGGCGGCTTATCTCTGAGAAGAGATGTGACGATTGCGCTCATTCGCAAGAAGATCAATAAAATGAGGATTTGAAGGCCTTTTTACAATAATCATGAATGCCAAAACCTTATACACCCAAAAACCTAACCCTAGGAGATGAAGCGCCAAAAGTCATATGGGCCCCGTTGGGGTAAGTTAGTACATCAACTTCCCGGGGTCGTAACTTTTGCATACGATCTACGTTTTAGGCACAAGATAGCCCGTTGGAAAGGTCTATCCAAGGAATACACATGTGGAGAGTCCTAGCAATGTTGTTTAGGGCCTCAAAACAGCCCCCGAAGTCGGGGACCCGAAAACTAGGAAAAACTGCCAAACTGGAAAACAGTCAAAATGAACCAGTTGGAATAGGTGGGATGCCACCGACATCCATCTAGATCAATATCATTCATAATATAAATATTGTATTAATTTCATGATAATTATACTTTCACGCATTAATTTTCTAGTCTAGTTGTTATCTTACTTTTGTAGTAATTATAATTACTCATATCTTGTTTCATATTCTAACGGTTATTTCTCTTACATAGTATTTATATTTACATAAATCTAATTTAACAGTTTAGATGACACTCTGATTTCATAGTAGTTCAACTTATTTGTATCCCATCCTAACATTCTTTTCTTGGCATCCATTTCATTACTTCTTGATCTTTTTCTTCCTTCCTTACATATTCTTGATGTCATACAACTTCCTGCATATGTGTGCTAGAGATATTATCTCTAGAACTAATTCTCAGGGCATATGATCACATGCACACAATGGGTTGGTGACTTGGCCAATAGATGACTACCCCTTGGAAGTCAAAACAATTAACTTATGTTATGAACACTAGTAGGATCCCTCCATGCATAATTTACTTTCAAATGTTAGTGCCTCCATTTTCTCTTTATCTTATATCCCCTTGCTTCTTTCTTCTCCTTTATTTCCACTCACTATTGTTCCCATCTTATGGGTAACTAAGTTTTCAAAGGGGGATTATGTAGTGTATGTATTTCTCACTATAGTGCTCACATGCACTTACCCATTTGGAGAATAGGATTATGACCTACTTCTATGGGATTGTTGTATCTAAACCACGCGATGATGACATCAATACTTCTCTATTGTCCTTATGTGTTGGATCATCTTCCTTGAGTCCCCCTTACCTTAGCTTAAATCTATAACATCTTAGTGATGTCTAGTGATTAGGTAGGGCCCTTACTAACCTTTTCTCTCTAACTTTGGCCTTTTCTTGCTGGTTTGGATCACTTTGACCCTTCATAGAACTCATTTTGTGTATCTCCTTACTCTATGGATCTGATTTGGGGTGTAAATGCCTAATTGGGTCCATAGTTACTTGGGATTGTTGTATCTAAACCACATGATGATGACATCAATACTTCTCTATTGTCCTTATGTGTTGGATCACTTTCCTTGAGTCCCCCTTACCTTAGACCTATAACATCTTAGTGATGTCTAGTGATTAGGTAAGGCCCTCACAAACCTTTTATGAGGTGGATTACCTATCATGCCTAAGTTACATTTGAATCCTTTTCCTTCCCTTCTCCTTATGTTTTCTTACAAATCTTGCAAAATGCAAGTCATGTGGAGTGCATAAGTGTGGAGGGTGAATATGCCATCCTCCATTTTTCACATTCTTTCTTCTACATGATGACATCATGCAAAATGTGAAGGTATGCAGGGTTGGTCACATCATACTTTTATCCTACATAAACAAGTCCTAGATGTTTAGACTTTGCATGCTTGGGATGTCCATTCGAAACTCCAACCGTAACAACTTCCAAGGAGAATCTTTGAGGCTTCTGAAGCACATGCTCGACAGGTAGAGACATTGAGGTCTCGCCTGCACTGAGCAAGATCGTACATCTTATCTCCATTCTCTCCATAACTTGAAATATTGTAGCCCGTCTTGTTAACGTTCTCAACCAATGAACTCAAAACCATTTTCAAGTTTCTTTCCAAAGCACTTCCATTCCTGCTAGAATCACCACCACCACCGCCACCACATAATTAATCTTCGAAATTAGTAAGATCATCGAACTGAGCTGATACTGTTCTTAGTAGTAAGATCATCAAAGAGAGAAATAATTTGGATATTGTAGCTAATTGAATGCTATTCCTCATGCAATTACAGACGGTGGAAGAGGCAATTCTATAATTGAAATCAATCTCTGCAATCTTAAGTTGAAAAGAGTTTCCATTGCCTTTCTTTTATTAAGAATACAGGTAGAAAGGTAAGAGAAATCATAAAACACAGGTAGAAAGGTAAGAGAAATTTGGAGTACCGTGTTCAAACGGACAAGGAGGTAGAGACAAGGGTGGCTTGAGTTGACTTTAGAATACAATGCATTATGAGGTGTATATGTCCCCCTTGTTGAATGGTGTTTATGGGGAGAGGCAACACCCTAAAATTTTTGGGGAAGGTTTGTTTTTGGCATGTTTTTATGTCTTTTGGCCAATGGATTTTTGACTCATTGTAATCTAATGTCATTTAAGGGATTAGGGTTGTTATCTAATCTAGGTTAACATATTAAGGTTTTTGATGCTGTGGAATACCTAAATATTTTATTGTGAATGGTCAAGTTAAATATAATGAAGAAGATAGAGGTGTGGCTCTAAGTTAGGTTGGTTTTCCTGATTAAGAGTTTCCAAGGTAAATCTTTGTGTATTGTGTGTGTGTGTGTCATTATTAGTCTTTATGTTTTTCTTAAGAATCTATATGTGTTGCTTCACTTACATAGGTTCAAAATCTACAATTGGTATAAAAGCGAAGTTATTGGTTTTAAGGGGACACCTTTGTTGCTAGGGTTTAGCTCATTCTTGATAGAAAAAGTTTATGTCGGGTATGCGATCAACCTAGTCTCAATGGCAGCTCTATAATAGTGATTCTTGTGTGAAAGGGAGTGTTGAGAAGTTCTAGAATCAAGATTGAGAAATTTAATGGTTAGAGCTTTAAGTTATGGAAGCCAAAGATCACGGATCTTCTTATAGATAGAGATTAGTGGGTTTCTATGGATCCAAGTACAAAACTTATTGGTATGTCAAAAGAACACAGGGAGACGCTGGAGAAAAAAGGAAAGAAATATAATTCAACTTAGCCTCTCATATTTGGTGTTGTTGAATGTCTTTATAGAAGACAACACAAATAATCTATTGGAAAAATTAGGGAATTCGTATCAGTCAAAGTCCATATTAAACAAGTTTTTTCTTCAAAAGAAGCCATATCATCTTAGGATGGATGATGTCAAATCCATCATGGAGAATCTAAGTTCCTTTAATACTCTAGTAATTCAACTTGCCTTTATTGATATTAAGATGGAGGAAAAAGATAAGTATATTACCCTCTTATGTTCTTTACTAGACTCTTGGGTATTTTGGTTGTAGCAATTGGTAATACTACTCAATCCACATTACATTTTGAGGATGTACTTTGATCCTTGTTATTCGAGGAAATGAGGATAAAATCTATTAAGGGTGTGGAAAATAATGTCTTATTTTTGAGAGACTTCCCTATAGATAAAAATGAAAATAAGACTTTGTAGGGTATATCTAAATCTAGAGATAGATCTAAATCTCTAGGACAATGTGTTGGAACATCAAGTCATGATGGTTCATCACACTTCTATTGGAATCAGTTAGTCAGACAATCGACCTACATCTGGAAATAGTCGGTTGGACGACTAGATTGCTACAATAGTCGGTTGAGTAGTCGACAAGTCTATTGGTTGGAAAATCAACCAACAGTCGAAGATAGTTGGTCGATGGATCGACCAACCAAAAAATTGACTACAAGTTGTATGAATGGACGTTCGGATCAAACATCATTGTTGAGTCAACTAGACAGTGGGGATTTGATGTAGTGAACTCTAACAATCGAAGGTTATATGTGGACAAGATCCTCCCAATTTCATGGAAGTTGGTTAGATCTTGAAGTTATAAATAGCAGACCCTATGAGTCATTATCATTAAGCGATCAAGTGATATCATTGTTGTGTACAGGATGTTCAATATGCATTGTGTTGTTCTAACCACAGTGCATTATGCTTAAGTCTTATAATGATGTCTTTAAAATTTTATTCCATCTTCGATTATCTGCAGAACTATTTTTCTATTTCGTATCAGGTTCCATCCTATTCCCCAACATGGTACCGGATTCAATGGTTTGAAACCTCGTATATTATCCAAAAACCTTGTTGAGTCTGATTTTTATGTGATTGATTATGGGCCAGTGGTTTTTCGTTTAAAACTTGTTGAAATGGAACATTTCTATCTAGAGACTGAAGATGGCTTCAAGGATTGATCATGTAATTCTAAATGGATCAAATTATGCAGTATGGGAACAAACATGGAAAGCCTACTGAAAAGTAAAGGACTTTGGGAGTATATGAATACTTTAATTTCCAATCCAACAGATGATCAAAAAAAAGTTCATTATTGATGGAAAGAAGGATAAGGTTGTGGGGGTCATCATGACCTATATCTTGCAGGAGATTTTTCACCTCAGTGGAATCAACTTCCCTCATCAAGTCTGGAAGAAGTTAAAGTCGGTGTTCGACAGAGTTGATGAAAGCCACATCATGCAGTTGGAGAAAGAGTTGATCTCGCTTGATCCTCATTCTTTTGACATAATAAAGGACTATCAGTGCATGCAAAAGAACTCCAGTTGAAATTGAGAAAATGTGAAAAGAATTATTAGAAGAAAGACAAAAAACTCATCGAGTTGGTCCTTATGAATTTGAGAACACCATTCGACGTGTTCGTTTTGACTTTCCACACCAGATGACAGAAAGGCAAGGAAGATGGTAAGAACTACAACTTTGAATCTTTTGTGGTCTTTTGATTACAGATCAACACAAATTGCTTGAAAAAGGAAATCTTGTTGGTAAACATCAAGCCAACTTTCTCAAGGGAAAGAACAAGTCGAATCACAAGGTCCATGTGATTCGATTAAATATTGTAGCCCATTTTGTTAACATTATCAATTAATGAACTTATAACCACCTTCAAGTTCCCTTTCAAAGCACTTTCATTCAGATAGCCACCATAATGGGATGCTTGGAAATCAATAGGATTATCCGACTAAGGTAATGGTTCTATGAAATCAAAAGGATTATCCAACTAAGCTAATGCTAGTGTTGGTAGACAGACCACTAAGGAGAGATATACTTTGGATTTTGGAGTGAATCGAGTGATATTCATTGTGCGTGCAATTACAAAACTTGTTGGAAGGGGCCATTTTGTAATTGAAATCAATCTGCGGAGAACTTGAAAAGTGGCAGTGTTGCCTTTCTTTTATGAAGAACACCCTGCTTGAAAGGTAAGATAAGGTTGACAGTTCAATGTTGATGAGGTTTATACGTCACAGTTTTGTATCTTTGTGATTGGAAAAGTAGTTGTGAAAATATTTCGCAAGTCAAGTTTGACGGGTTCAAACTTGACTTGCGATGAAAGAGTGTGTCACCTTTGTGACACTAAGAAGGTTGAAGATGAAAAACAATTTATTTTAGATTGTCCATCCTATACCCAAATTAGATCTCAATTTCAAAATATTTGTCTTGATATTTATGGAATTATAACTGTGTAGATATTTTTCACAGTACCAACCTTCCTAACCTCTTAACTCAACAAAATTATGGTGATCTTGGAAAGCTTTTCTTAATTCTTTTGTAGCACAGAAACAAAATTCTGAATAGTTGCAAGAAATCACTTAGCCTCTTAAGGTTTGATAGAACAATTTGATCTCAGTGGACGTTCATCATCACCATCACCATCACCATCCTCCTCCTCCTCCTCCTCATCATCATAAAAATCAGCAAATTAAGAAATAAAAGATCGTCCAATTAATATCGATCCTAAATATTTTATAAATACGTAGTCATTCAAATTAAGAAAGAAAATGCCGACTTGACTTGGCTAAATAATTATTATCGAACCTAAATATTTTATAAAGACGAAGTCAACAAAATCGAAAAATAAGAGGTCGGCTTGAGTTTGGCGAAATATTAATATGTTTCCAAAATAATTTATTAATTCAAGAAGGGAAGTTGAGGAACATAAATATTTTGAGAGACAGAAACCTTTTCCAAGAAAAAATTATCTCAAATTTATATAGAGTACAAATTTCTATACATATCGTTGATTCAAGTTCAAAAAGAGAGCAAAAGTGAGTAAACAGTCCAAGAGCATGGAAGATGCAGTATAGGGCAAAAAAATCGGTGGCTTCAGAAGAACTGTTCAAGACATGATAGAGCAACGTGAAAGGAATATAGCAAGAAATTTTGTGCATAGTGCTTGAAAAATTACAATCGATCCACTAAAGATCATGTCCTTCTCACCTTTCAAATATATTAAGAAAAGTGATAGGGCTTTCTTTCCCATTGTCCCAATGGAAAACTGAAATCCTTCCTTCTACTTCAGTAAGCGACCTCTTTGAAAGTGAGTTGACCTCTTTGTTGTGTTCCCTATAAATATGTTGGAACCTAATATCTTTAAAGTTCTTTACCAAATCCTTCATTTTTTGTTTCCAACAATCAATATTCACTGCTTGGAGGTTGCTTTTTAGATTAATCCATTCAATAATAACTTTCGAATCCCCAATGATTTGTAATTTGTTGATTGACCAAAAATTCGCTAGAGTGAGAGTCACCCATAAACCCATGAGTTCTGCTTTTGTATTTGATCCCGCTCCACAGTGAATGAACCACTTGGTGATCCTCGACGGATGAGTCTTGAAGATGACGCCAGCTCCGCAACATAGACCATTTGACTGCACTGCACCATCAAAGCAAGCTAAGGTGTAACCTACAGCCTGAGTAATCTCACAAACTTTGTTTGGGAAGATTTTAATAGTGGACGGTTGTCAGGGGAAATAATCTGATATCCTGTGAACAACAGAGAATATAGAGGGGGAGCGGTCTTCAAAGAGCACCTTGTTTCTTTCAATCCATAAATCCCAGCAAGCGAGGGCAGCCAAACTGACAGGGACATATTTTTCTGAAGACCATGCTGTGAAACAGTTCGAAACTGTGGAGACGTTCCACTGAAGATTTAGGGAAAAAAGGTTTTTAAGGCACTGCCAAACAGCCTTAGTGAAATTGCAATGGATTCAAAAAAGAGAGAAGCCCAAGCCTTGATGGATGGATGTCTGAGTTCTTCATCTTCTTCTTTGATCTTGTGGGAGACAACCTTCTGTAGATGGTTGAGGATTCGCGAAAAAAAGGTAAAATCTATGCAAGCTTAAATTCCACCTTCCTGACTTTGATCCCAAAGGAAAATAACTCGGCTTCTTTCAACGACTACCACCCAATCTCCCTTTGTAATCTTATTTATAAGGTAATTTCAAAAGTACTTGCTAATCAGATTAAACCTATTTTATAAAGATGTCTCTCAACTGAACAACTGGGGTTTCTGAAGGGCAGAAGAATTCATGATGTCATTGGTGCGACCCATGAAATCCTTCACAACATTAAAAAGAAAAATTCAAAGTCCCTAGTTTTGAAGCTGGATCTCAAAAAAGCTTTTGACAGCATTGACTGGGAGTTCTTAAGGTTGATCTTGCTTACAGTGGTTTTTGGAGTAAAGATAACAGATTGGGTTATGTCATGTGTAACTAGCATAAATTTTGTTGTGTTGATAAATGATGCAGGAGCATAGCCAACACATCAAGCGAGCTAGCGTGGAAGCGGAAGACAACTGGACAAGCGCCATCACAAATTTTGAAATCACCTTGGAAGTTGTTGCACGAACATTAATGTGGAAAATTAATGAAGCGCACTTGTATATTGTAAATGGACCTTGAGTGGATTGCTCTCGTCCTTAGTAGGTAGGAGGCATTTAAGATAGTTAATGTAAAGTAGATAGAATTTAATTCTAGACTAGACAGTTCTAGAGCGCAAGAGGGAAACGGGATATAGACACCCTCATTGTGCATTGTATCATTAGTTAGATAGAAGCATTGGAGCAAGAGCATGCAGAAAGTTGTGTAAGAACACCCATGTACAGATATTTGGATTAATAGAAGAGATTGATTCAAATTCATGGTGTCGTGTTTGTTCTCTGTGTATTGATGTTGATATGCTCATGAATGTTTTCTTCCAGTTATACATTTGTTTTTATATGCTGTGTATATGATTTCATGTTTGAGTTTGAAGTCTGAAAGGGTGATCGAATGAGTTTCAATTGTTTCTCTATTTGAGCCAGAGAATTCCTGCAAGGAGTGTAGTTGAAGTGTTCGCAAGGAGTGCGTTGACGGAGGGTTCAGATAGAGATAGCTTTTGTTCTCATTCATCCCAAAGGTGCAGTTGGGCACAGAAGTCGTGCAAGGAGTGCGCAGACCAAGTGAAGTTCAGGGTTGTGAACTTGAGCGAGAGTTGAAGGACTGTTGTTGCAGGTGTGCGCAGGGTCGAAGAGAATTCAACACTTGGAAGTGTTTGGAAGTTGCCGCAAGGAGTGCGCGCAAGAGTCTTTTCCAAGATTCAGAATTGGAGAAGCTCAGGAAGGATAAGGCCTTCGAATTTGTTGAAAGACAGCGCAGAGAAGTTGTGCCTTGGAGGTTGGCAAGAAGTGTCACAAGTTTGCACGCAGGTGGATGAGTTCTGCGGAGGAACACTTAGTCATTTCGTAGATTTCGTAGATTTCATCAGGAGGAATGGATGGTCGAAGTTCTCCGAGGGGAATTCGCGAACTCCCGTGAGCTGTTAGATCTCACGGAGGAGAAGGGGAGATACTGCAGGTATTTCCAAGAGGTTTAAAGCTCAGGAGGGCAGAGTCGTTGATCCGAGTCACAAGGACCGTCGGATTTGCACGTGAAATCGTGTATCGGGGTTTCGTGGGTTGGAGTCCCGTGAACATAGCAGCAGGAATCGCGAAATCGCGAAACGCGATATCCCGGCAGGTATGAGAACAGTGTGGGGCCACAGGAGTTGGTGACATGGACAGGTGGCACTTCACATCGGGGTTTCGTGGCAAGAAGGCCCAAAACATATGCATTAGGATTCACAATATTGCGAACCCCAAATTGCCGATGAGGTGAAGTGTTGAATAGTCAACTCGCGCGTGCGTCGGGGTTTCGACATATCGGGAGTCGGGAGTCGGTAAGGTGAGTTGTTTGATATCGCGAGTGGCAAAATTACAATAGGAGGAGTCTTGACAGGGTAAAGGAAGGGTCGGCGTTGACTTGCATCGGGTTTTGGGGATTTGAAACACCAGCACTCGACCACTGACCTCACGAAGTCGCGAAGTACGATTCCCTGATAAGAAAAGAGAGGGGATCGCACGAAGAGTTCTGTTGGTGCAGATTTCCCGATAGGGAAATAGAGGAATGCTAGAGTTCTTCAGGCCGTGTGAAGGGAATATCCTGTGAGCGGACGTGCTTGCGAGTGCGTGCTGCGTCAATAAATGGAGAGGCGAAAAAGTTTTTCAAGAGTGAGAGGGGGCTCCAACAGGGATTCCCACTCTCCCCGTACCTGTTCATCATGTTAATGGAAGGACTCGGCTTGCATCTTTCTAAAAGCATCTCTGAACATCGTATATCAAGTATAAAGGTTTCAAGGTTTTTAAAAATTGTTCATCTAATGTTTGTCGATGATGTTCTCATAATGTCAAAGGTTGATCCTACGGAGTGGGTAGTAATCATGGACATTCTTCAGGAGTTATGTTCTGCTTCGGGTCTTCGTATTAATAATTCAAAATCCACTGCTCATTATTGGGGGCTTAATGAAGCTAAACTCTGTCTTCTAAAAGCTTCCATTCCCTATACCTTCATTGATTTGAATAAAGGATTCAAGTACCTTGGCTATCTACTAAAACTTGGTGCAACAAAATCCGAAGATTGGTGTTGGCTGGTGGAAAAATTCGAAAGAAAAATCGGATTTTGGTGTAATAACTGGTTGTCACTGGGAGGGTGTTTCGTCCTAGTTAAAACAGTGTTAGAAAGTCTTTCCATATTATGGATGTCGTTGGAGTGAATCCCCTGCAATATTTTGGCTAAACTGCAGAAGCTATCTTTCAATTTCTTATGGAGTGGGAAAAATGAAAAACACCATATCCATCTATGTAGCTGGGATATTTTTTCAAGACCTTTAAGGGTAGGGGGTTGGGGGCTCAAAAACCTCCCTCTCTTTCTCGGCTCTACTGGCAATCTCATTATGGAGAGCTCTTACACATGATTGCATCTGGCACCGAATCGTTGTTGACAATATCTGGGGAACATGCCATTGCTCGACTGGATTTGAAAGCCCTCTCATTTCCAGCTGCGAGCGTCCTCTTTCTGGAAGGGTTTGACAAATTCACTTCCCATGATCCTTCATTGGCTGAGATGGAGGCCAGGTTCGGGCTCGTCTATTTCAATTGGAAGAGACAAGATCCTTGGGTTGGAGGATCCTTCTTTCCTCTCAAAAACTTTGCAATCACATTTAATTTCAATTTTTTTTTTTGAGACTGGCTCAAGTGAGAGGCCCGGTGCATGACTTCCTTCTATTGGATAAGTGGTTGAACAGTGAAATGCTAGGATTAAGCAGTGAGGTAGCCATCGAATGGAACACTTATACAACTGCGCTAAGGAGAGTTGGTATCTCTCTAAAAAATGCGCCGAATTTACTTCTGTGGACCGGAGGAGATGCATCGTGGGTCTTAACAATTAAAAACATATATATTTCTCTTATCCATCCACTGGATTTTGGCATTGACAGCTTTTGGATTCAAAGATTGTGGAAGTGGCATGTACCAATCAAAATTAAACTTTTCATTTGGCTTTAAGAAAAAGAAAAAGCCGAATTTACTTTTGTGGGCAGGAGGAGATGCATCGTGGGTCTTAATAGTTAAAAACATATATATTTCTCTTATCCATCCGCTGGATTTTGGCATTGACAGCTTTTGGATTCAAAGATTGTGGAAGTGGCCTGTACCAATCAAAATTAAACTTTTCATTTGGCTTTAAGCAAAAGAAAAATTCCTCACCTGGGAGATGCTTCGGAAGAAAGGCCGAGAGGAAGGGATCAAAATTGAACACATCATAGCCCGTCAATGGGCTTTCAACACGTCCGAGAAGTGTAATTGAATAATTACACGTCAAAAAAAATGTGTTTTTGCACGTTATTTAAAAAATGCAAAATAAAATCTAAAATTGCGTATGAAGGGTATCATATTTAAATGCCCATCATACAAATTTAGGGTTCTTAATTTGTGAATCATATTATACGTGTAACATAACTTCATGAATCATTCTGATACATGTGCACTATGCAGCCTGTAGGTGTAATAAAAGTCTACTGACATTGTCGTCCCGTCACTCCACTTCCAATCTTTGATTCGACTCACGCTGCACCCCGTGGCTTGTCACTCCACTTCCAGTCTCCTGCTCTGTGTAGCGTACACACTACAAAAATCCACTTGTATCAGTTTTTCAATGTGCATTGTGGACATTTACAGTCTGTTAATTCCCATTGCCCACCTATTACATTAAAAGATAGCTAGTATTTAATTTAAAGGTTTGGTAGGATTCAGATCTTCCGGACCGGTTGATTTGGATGTTGGCTAATATGCTATGTTAAAAAGAAAAATCCTGCATTTTCAAAACCAAGCATTACCCTGACGAAAAAAGTGGTGGTGATTCTAGCGAAGATTTGGAGTGGAGAAAGCCAAACTAGAAAGCCAAGAGCGAGGGGTGGCAAAGTTTTGGAGTGGAGAAAGCCAGGGTCGCTCGCAGCATCAAGCTTCAGTATCCAGGTTTGATTTGATCATTGTATCAGCAGAATCTATATGATACTATTCATCAGACAACTAGTGCCCATTGTTGGTTGATTTCTACTATGCTCTTGGTTTTAAAATTAGTTTTGTGAAGTTGTAATAGCACGATTTGGTGTTACTGGTCATGGCAAGAATGGGAATTTTTTTAACGAATTGAATAAATGGCTGGTATGGTACTCTGAATTATGTCGGTTGATTTTTTACTTTACTATCAATATCAGAAAATAGTATCAGTTCGTAAGCTATCTTGATGAATAGTATGACTCTAAATTGTGTTTGCCAATTTCTTAGTTTACTATCAATATCAATAAAAGTGCATGAAAAGCTATCTGTTGCAAATGTTTCGAAATAAAATCTTCATTATGAAACTAATTTTAAATAGAATATTCAACTGGGTTTGAACCGGTGACCTTTTGAGTCTTGATCTACAGTAAAAATGCTCCACCAAATTACAACTGAGCTATAGACCCAAGTTCCAACCACTTGTCACAGCTTTTGATTTCAGAACTTCCAAGCCCACCCGATAACCTTTTGAATGTGTGTGAAAAATGGATTCGTCATCGTGACATGACTTCCAAGTTACGCTCACCATTCTTAACCTCACCCAAGGAACCCTGTCGAGTGAATATTTTGGTCAAAATAAACGGAAGGCGTTCGGGACATTTAAGAATTAAGCTCCTACTTCCTCCCAGTTTTGTCGTGAATGACCTTGATTCAAGTGGAAGGATGGAGGACATCAGACAAGGGCCCGTGGTGGTTTTAGGGCCTTGGAACCTGGCCCTTTTCCTTAGGAACCCTACCAACATGTTATTGGAATCCATTTTGTTTTGATACCTTGCCTAAAAAGCTAGGAACCATGCAATTTTCTCACTGTACAAATGTGAGGAGTAGTTGGAGAGATGCGAACCAGATTTTTGAGTCCCAGAGGATACAATCTACTTTGAAGGTTGAAAATAGATGGTCTCGTAAAGTCAGTTAGGAGAAAGTTGAAACGTATTACTTGAATACGCTTCGTTCACTCAACCACCTTTCATATAGAATCTAACCTAGCCTTCCATAAATATTTTCTCGCTCTACATTCAATACTCTACCAAAGTTTGTCTTATTAATGGATGAGGAGTTTTAGATTCTATCAAAGATTGTGCTATTAATGGATGGGGACCAGGCAAGGAGAATAAAAGAAATGCATCCAAAACCAAATTGTTGCCTTCAAAAATATTAAGCGAACATGTGCAAACACCTTGTTGGAAACCACTTACAGTGCCATTGATTTAGAATTTGAATAGTTGCTTTTAATTTCTGTTACTTTTTAAATTTTTCAAAATAAGAAAGTCAAATTCAATGGTTATTTCTCAATAAATAAATTGACAGGGCTCTTCAAGCGGAAATCTCCCATACAAGTCATTCTCCTCCATTGCTTTATTGACGTTCTCTTGATAAAACCAGTTCCTCTCAATCCAATACTCTACGTTGACCTACCCATGTTGTATGGTAGTATGGCAACCCAATTTTGATTCTTCAATTTTATATAAGATGTCTCCGAAATTATGAAGAAAATGTAGGCTTTTTTATTTAGAAAGATAGACAAGCTAACAAAAATCAATGTGATCATCCAGTTGGGCTTTGTAAATTCATATCCATGATTTAATTTTGTTTATGTATTTAAATGAATTTTCCAAAAAAATCAAACTTACTGTAATAGCATTCAGTTGGGCTCTATAAATTCCTATCCATGATTTAATTTTGTTTATGTATTTAAATAAATTTTCCAAAAAAATCAAACTTACTGTAATAGTCAATGATGCATGTCAAAAAATTAAGAAGTAATTAGCATAGCTCCAATGTTAACCCTCAATCTAGAAGGGATGAGGAAAAAAAAAATACAGTGTGGATGTTTAAAGCTAGATACCTATAATGTTATTAAATTAAATAACAATTATGTGTATTAATTTTTTTATTAATTATTTATACAAAAAAAAATCACCCATTTTTATAAAGCTTCTTGCCAAAATCCATGCATATGTCACTTGCCTGGCTGTCAACCTAATGTCACTTTCCTTGCACCGTGTCATCCTAAATTACTTTAAAAGAGCATTGACATAGTTTTACTAAAAAATCCACTCGAATTTATAACAAATTTCCATGCCAAGATACTAATTATATAACATTTTAAAGTTTGTCATAGAATGTATTACTAATTATATAGCATTTTAAAGTTTAATTAGCATTTTAAAGTTTGTCATAGAATGTATTACAAATTTATATAACATTTTAAAGTTTGTCATAGAATGTATTACAATTTTTTTGGACAAATGTGTTACATAACAATTTTTTTGGGGTTTGCAGTTAATTTCCAAAAGTTTTTAGGACAG
This sequence comes from Picea sitchensis, assembly GCA_010110895.2. Lineage (NCBI taxonomy): Eukaryota > Viridiplantae > Streptophyta > Pinopsida > Pinales > Pinaceae > Picea > Picea sitchensis. The sequence continues at coordinate 122,456 of SNQJ01S0027600.1, forward strand.
ATGTATTACATAATAGCCTTTTTGGGGTGGAAGTTAATTTTCAAAGTATTTTTTATGGATGTATTACATAATAGTCTTTTTGGAGTGGCAATTAATTTCCAAAGTTTTTGTAATGGATGTATTACATAATAGTCTTTTTGGGGTTATGCTGGTATAAGGACAAGAGTTGGGGGTTATGTTGGTTTAAGGACGGGAGTTGGGGATAGATGGAATATGATGGGTAAAAACACTAAATATACCTTTGTTTTGGGGACAAAATGTACTATTTCATTTTTAGAATTAATACAATTTACAAATTTTGTTGTTTTATGAATTTACATTTTCAAATTTGACTAAATATCTATTTGATGTAGTTATAATTGTAATATTTTCCAAGTAGGTAGCAATCTAGCTTTTACTAATTCTTTTTTTAGAAATAAATTTGATTGGAAACTTAATATTTTAGTTAACACATTTTTTTATGGAGTGCTAGCTTAATTTATCGTTTTCAATTGAAATGTAAATTTTCTGGAAACTTTTCATCATGGAAGGGCTGCATGACTATATACCCTTCTCACTGAAATTAGAACGTACCCTTCAAATTTGATCAATGTTGGGAAGGTCCGGGGATTTGTAAACTCTGCAACCATTCCTCAGAGACAGAAACCTAATGACACGCGTAGAACTAAACTCAAGCGCATTAAGACAGACCAAATTGGCTTGACCTCAGCAAAATAATTAATATTTATGAATATCATGACGAAACATGAAGATCATAAATATTTTGAGAGACAGAAACATAATTATGCCGAAAGGCGTATACCTATTGACAATGGGCATGATTAATGACCTTTTAATCTAAAATTCTAATCTGATGGCTAACAATTGAAGATGTTGGCATATTCTTAGTCGTCCTCCCAAATCAATGATTGTGATTTACTCTTCATAACTTCCTTCTATTTCTGAATGCATTCGTTAACCTGTTTAATTTTTAACATTTACCTAATCATATTAAGAAATTATTGTAGCACCATATAATTTCCACGTTTGGATTATTAACGGGCACTACTTCAACTTCCTCCTCAGCTGTCTGTGCGTCTCAGTTGTTCGCGCGTTTCATATTTGATGGTCGACCCACCTATTGCATGAGTATGGAGCGTTTAATTTTCGAGCGTGTGTGTCTAGGAGGAATCCGTGTTCGCATTATACACAGAGACATCAAATGATATAACTAGCACAGCCGCTAATTACCAGCCGATACCTTTCGGCATTCTCAGCCGCGAGTTAGCGGCTGTGCTAGTGAATAGTATACTATAAGGTATTTAATAGTTGGATTTAAAGTTGCAGTTTTGATAGTATACTACGATATAGATTAATGAATAGTATATTTTTCCTTGCACATAAGAAATCTATATCCTTAGAAAGTATATGCTTTGAGATATATTAATTAATGGTTGAAATGAAGTATGTTGTTATATAAATAGTTGAAATTTACTTTCAAAGGATGTAGATTTCTTATGTGTAAGGAAACAAATTTCATTCTCAAAATTTTTCTCTTTTCATTATTAGAAGGATTTAATACATTTTAAACATATTACATATTATTTAATCCAAGTTTTAGTCATTTATGTATTTATGTTTTAATTTATAATTTATGTTTTAATTATATGATTTTATTGAATTAAAATTTATTTTAATGTTTATTTTAATTAATGTTTACTATATCCACTATATAAGAATAGTATTTATTAGTCCTTGCCTAAGTTTTAGAACTATAGTAATCATTTTAGTATTGATTATGTTTTTCTTTTCGCATTGACCAAAAATTTGGTGTTGTTTTCCAAAGTTAAACTTTGCTTGAAGTGATCTATTTTTTTGTGTTTTGTTTTGATTGGTCGTTGAAAACAACATCTTATTGTCGGGCCGACAACGAGAATTGAATATGCAATTTAATTATGCAGGTTTAGCGGATAGTTGGAAGGGCTACATGTACAAGTGTGAAATTTATGAGACAATCATGCTTCAAAAAGATTGTTACGGTGTCAACTGGGAATTGGTGGCATTTAAGGTGGTGGGCTAGCCAACATGCATATATATTTATTATTCACTATATAGAATTATTTTATAATAATAAATATATATGGATCATTGT
>SNQJ01S0027601.1:7362-27383 GCA_010110895.2 Picea sitchensis
ATTTATTGTCTCATATTTGATTTATCAAAGTTAATTAAAGAAAAAAAGGCAAAGTTAATTAGTAATGAACTAATGTTTTGTATATTCTCATTTTTACAATGCATTAAATTAAGCATCAAACTTTTAGTTACATAGATGCACTTAACTAATAAAAAAAACTAAAGGAAAGATAGGCATATGAGATCTGTTAAATAAATTGGTTTCATAGATGCATTTAACTAACAAAAAAACAAAAGGAAAAACAGGCATATGATATCTATTAAATAAATTGGTTACATAGATGCACTTAACTAATAAAAAAAACTAAAGGAAAAACTAAAGGAAAGATAGGCATATGAGATCTGTTAAATAAATTGGTTACATAGATGCACTTAACTAACAAAAAAACAAAAGGAAAAATAGGCATATGAGATCTGTTAAAGAAATTGGTTACATAGATGCACTTAACTAACAAAAAAAACTAAAGGAAAAACTAAAGAAAAGATAAGCATATGAGATTTGCTAAATATGTAACATCCCGCTCTGGCGCTCTGAGAGAACTTATTCTTTGAGGACACTTGCTCACAAATGATCCGGATTATTATGCTATTAAAACTTTTGATTTTGATTATGAGGCGTTATGGGATGACGACATGTTGTTTTTCCATCTCGACATAGACAGGTGCTATTGACTCGATTTTACTGAGTGTGCAGGATTTTGGACCTCGAGGATGCAGTGATATCGATGGAACCCTTCAACTCTGGATCGAGTCGGGGAGTGTACCATTGGGGTTTGATTGTTTCACTGTGATTTTAGTGCTTTTGATTAGGTGATGTGATATGGATATGTTCTGACATGATTCGCTAATGATGCAGGCTGACGATAGCTTGGTGACCAGACTCACATGTGGTGTAAAGGGGTCATGCACGACTACCAGAGATGTTGAGGGAGAGGTGTGGACAACATCCCTACCACATCCTACTAGCACTCCCTCCGTGGCTTGAACTGTAGGTTAACTATTACCTAGTTCGAGAGGACTCATGATGCCGTGAGGGCAGACTGCAACAGTTGCTCACGATGATTCTAAGGGGTGCGCAATAAGGCGGGGGCCTTATTCCTTAGATTACCTTAGTCTCCCACAAGTTCACCTAGAAGAGTGTTGACTCCAGGGGTTATTGATGTCTACCAAGTCAGTCAAGAGGTGATTAGCACCCTTGGAGTACGTAGTGCATCCTGAAGGGCACGTCCCGCAAGGGAACAGATGAGGCGAGTGACACCCTTGGAGAACCTAGTGCGTCCTGAAGGGCACGTCGTGTTGTCGATGATAGAGGGATGAACTTAAATATCCTTCGGATGAATAACGTGTTAAGTTTTTTTTAAAAATATTTCCCTAATTAAATGTCGCCAAGCACGAAATTTAAGGTCTAAGTCTAAATTACGCTAGTGGTAAAATTTTGTCTTGTATAAAAAAATAATAATATTAAAAATAAAAACAACTTAATTAATAATTATGATCTTCGTTAAATCTTGTAACATGAAGGGAGTAAGAAACTTAATTTATTCATAAAAGAAAAAAGAAAAAAAAATGGTTGATAAAATGTAAAAGGGGAATAAATTGTTTTATCTTTTTGATAGTTTAAAATATACTAATTAAATGATAAAAGGGAAAAGGGGTTAATTTCCACACCTTCCTTTTTGAGTTCTAATTAAAAGGGGAAAGGGGGAAAATCTTAAAATTTAGGAAACTGGGAAAAGAGGTAAACATAAAAAAGGAAAAAGGGGAACATAAGGAAAAAAGCGGAAAGTCAAACTTAGAAAAAGTATCTACCATTTAAGAGTTTTCTAATTTAACCTGAATTAACAATTTAATAATAGAGAAAGCCTTTAAAACATGTAAGGGAAATTGAGGACACCTTGGAGTGATTCTAGGATTAACTCTAGGTGGGTGAGAGAAACAAGATAATTAACTAATTAAATAAATTAAATAATGGAGGAATGTAGGGGATGGGGGACACTTGTACGGAGAAGAATTTTTAGGAATTCATTTTTAAGATTTTCATTAAATGAGATTTTAGGAAATAAAGGAAGTTTGAAACTCTATATAAGGAAGGAGGGAGAAGGATGAAGGATCATATTCTGTTTGCGTAACGTTACGCTGTAGAAATATCTACTGTATTGATTTACTTGTGGGAGTTGGGATACCCGGCTCAGAGAGGAGTGGTAGCTTGGCCTTGCGAGGCGAGCTAGGAGCTAGACGAAATCTCTGGTTAGTGTGCATGGCCCCTTTGTGGCTCGGGGGGCTAAGAAGGAAGAAGAGTACCCTTAGCATTGCCTAGGAGGTACCGGTGAAGTCTCGATGGTCAGCGAGCGGGAGTTGCACGTAGTGTGTGGACGTCAATCAGAGCGGGCGAACATGCAACGATACGTTTTATTTGTTGGAATGGTAGATTGTTGTTGGTTTTATGATTGGATCTGCATGTTGATATCTAAGTAGATTGGATGTTATATTGATGGCTGAAATTTTTCTTAGCCTAGCTCGACGATCGTTGACTCTCATGCACTTCATTTACCCGCATGTCTTGACCACCTAGTTGCGTGTGATTATGACCTTCGTGGTTGTTAGCCTTCGTCCCTAGCTCACTAGTCCTCGCCTGAGAAGTCGGCCAAGAACCTGATCTATGGTCGTCGCCTTAGCTTTAAAATACCTATGGATCTCAACGCCCTGATTTTCTGTGCGAGGATGGTTAGTGAAGGAAGTTCCCGTCAACCGTCTACCCCTCTTGATTGTCCCTGGCTGGTTGATTGTACTGCGCCCTCTTGCGACTAATTTGTTCATTGATGCGATCTTATACTGATTCACCTTTTCACCCTGGAGTCATCACTTACACTCGTCCTGGTTGAATGGTTATAGTTAAGGGTTATGGTATCCTGAATCCCATCTAGGTATTTTAATTGTTGAGAGTTCGATTTCGTTTTTGTTGATTGACCAGTAATGAGTCGAGTTTCATTTAGTTTCCTTTTACTACCGATAGAATCCTTGAATTATCCTTTCGTGTGATCCTCTATGTTTAGATCCTTGCATTCTCCTGCAGCTGTATGCACTATATTGGGGTTATAGCAAGGGAAAAACACCTTGGTTTCATGCCTATAGTTTGTTTATATATATTTATTTGTATTCTGGCAATAAAGGATCGATTCAGGTCTGCATTTTTTTTTCAATGGTATCCTGGAAATTGAAATAAAAACGTTTTATCGATTCTCTGTTTGCTTCTTTATAATTGTATCCTGGAAGAAAAAATCTTTATAATCAGATTCCTGGAAGAAAAAAAAGGGGGCTTCTCATTCATCTCTATCTCTAATCTTTTGTTTGGCTCAAGGTTTGGCCTGCGATTTATTCCTCCATGCTTTAATTTCATGGAAAACAACTTCGATCAGGGTCTGCGTTTTTGGGCTGTGATTATTCTATGACTTAATTCGAAAGGGATTATTTAACCTTGTCTGTGTTTTTCTTTCCTGGGTGGTGATTTTGTTTTATTCCTTGAATGAAGGGAATATTTTATCATTGTCTGCCGATTTTAAAATTCATTTCTTCCACAATTGAGGGTCACGGATTTGTTTTACCTTTGTTGGTTACCACGAGTTAGCAAGAGGACTTCTCTCTGCGTCGACCTATTGTTTGCCCACAAAATGTTCACCAAACAACGTGATTGTTGGCTGTAGTTACCACAAAATTTTCCATTAATTGAGACTGTCTCGTTGTAGTTTACCCGAATTGGCAGGTGGACTGTGGACTGTTCTCTGCGTTTTATTGTTCATTGACCATGAGTTGCCTTAAGTCGACTTTGTTGATAGGTCGCCCCAGCCTTTTACTTGATGATTGTTTATCACACTGTTTTCTTCCTTTTCTACATAGTCCAGTTGGCGTACACTTGGGATGATCTCTTCTCTCAGTGTTTTGGTTGTGCGAAGTTTTGTGAGTAGTTTGTTGGTCCCCCCTTTTTTTCTGCGTGCATTAAACACTGTCTGAGCATATACAATCTGTGGCATCGTTTCCCAATGAGAATCTTAAGCCTTCAATTTAATTACTTCCCAACCAGAGATACTGATTATAGTGAATCATCGCTGGAGGTTGTCGAAATTCATTAGCTTGAGATTACCCCCTTTAATAGGATACCCTTAAAAAAAAATTTACCACAATAACTTACCCTGTCTGATTCAGCGATTTACCTGGGGTTGCGAGTCCCACCATTTACCAAGCCCGTGGACAGCACTGAGCCTGTCAGGTTGACAACCACGATTAGTTATCCAATGACTACAGGGTAACAAATTTCTAAATGCCAGGTTATGGTTCATGGATTTAGTGCAATAATTTTAAGGAAACGATCTTTTTGGGATTTCTATCATAGTGGTAATGTTTTTCTTATTGAATGCTATGATGATCCAATGGTTATGTTTTTATATGATTTGTTTAAATTTTTTCTGTATTGTTAATATGTTCTATTTAAGTTTAACATAGAGGGTATGCTTAAAGTTTACATTTAAGTTTAATGTTAAAGTTTTATAAAAATGGTTTTATGTGTTTAGGCTTAGGTTCTTATGTCTTTAATGGCTATGATAATGAAATGTTTGGTCGTATTTATGGCCACTTTAAGTATTTGCATTTATAGAGTAGAATTGGTTCTTGTTTATAATCGCAAAACAACTTCAAAATTTGCATTTGAAATGGACAACAACCACTTGTATAATTCAGACCACCATTGAAATCAATCGCCGACCAATTTTTAGATTTTTATTTATTGACGAACAACTGATGTAATGGTTATCACCAATAGTGTACAACCTGTGATATTTAAAGAAGGTTGTTTATAGTGTTGCCTTAATAACGATAGAAATATATGGATAAGGTTAAAATCCTTGTGTCATTAAATGGTTAATATAGGTTGGTGTTGGTTGACTATTTAGGACTTGTCAGTTAGACAACCTTGAATTAACTTAGATCAAACTTGTCACTTAACCTTAATATAGATTTTACCAGACTTGATGGTTAGAGTAATGTTTGCTTAGTGTTAGTAATGACTTATCTAATATGGATTAAATTAGATTAGTGAATTGGATCGTGATTATGGGCGTGGTATTTAAACTTGCTAAATGGGTTGTATCTAATGTCTAATGATTGTTGATGAATGGCTACATCATAATTTATACAAGCTAGTTAGATTTTAATTAATGATTAATTATATTTTTAATTATTAATCAGTCGAAGATTCAGACTTTCTTAGTAATGACCATTAAATGTTGATTTAGATGGTACTCTGATGACACTTGTAATTTTAAATTTCGCAATTGAATTTGTTTTAAGGCTAATTTAGATTGTACCTTAATGATATTTTGCATATTAGACATGCTAAGATGGGCTTGTGATAGATGAATAAAATAGACAGTAACTATTGACTAGCTTGACTCGACGATTGATCGGGATATTAGCGAAGTCATTTTTTTGCTTGTGCTTCCCGTTGAGGGCGTTGATGTTCATTCTAGTTAATGTTCATACTTGGTCTTGTAAACATTTAATGTTCTTGGTCCCCGGATGGGGTGACAGGGAGGGCAATGCAACCATGTGGAGGGGAGCCGGGACGTGAAGTTAATACATCCCCCGGCTCCCGTCAACTCGCCCATTAACGAGGCATGCACACACGCAGGAGCATTCAAGGGCCGAGACCCCTCGCGCAAGTGATGAGTACCAGCACTAACCAGTGGGTTTTAATGGTGGAAATGATGGATGCGGTCATAGCCATAGCCACCATTTCAACGTTCATTATACGAGTCGGTAGTCTTGGCAGTCGGCTGCCCTCGAACACCCAGGAGCACCAGCACCACAATCGATTTTCTCATATTGCGACTCCAACTGAGAGCCCTGGGAGCATTCATTGGGACTGCAACATGCCAAGAATTAGAGGCAAGTCGCGACGGGGAGCGGCTTGGTATGCTGCGCAGTCGCGTCGTAAACGAAAGGAAACCTTTGAAAGGGAAATGGAAATGGATACCAGAAGACGCAGATAGAAGCTCAGGGGGCCTCCAAGAGCGTTCGGTGAGGAGAGGATTCTAGCAGGAGGTTCAGAAAATCAGTCGGAGCACACCCTGTTCGCCGCGCCTATAAATTGGCACCCGTGCACGTCTTTTGGCTTGGCTGGTCCTTCACAACCGGTAGAAGGCATCACAGATGATGAAAGGACTTACTCACCCTGCTATGTGGTGGAAGAACCTCCCCCCGAGCCAACCAGGGAAGCAGAGGCACCCAACGAGAAGGGCGGAAGAGAGGCCACCACAGAGGAGCGCGTGGACAGCAATCGTCGAGAGCAGCAAACTTCAACGGACTGGAATTATCTCAATATCCTCTTTGAGATGAGGAATCTGCTTGAGGACCAGGTCTTCCGCATGGCAAGATTAGAGCAGCGCCTCGACATGTTCTTCACAGCGCACTCGAGAGCCACACCAAAGAAGCAATGCCCGACTTGCGCCAGAGTCTACGCCTTTCCTGCACGATGGAAGCACTCAGCAACGGTCGACAACACACACCCTAGCTCAGAGGTTATATGATATGCAGTCCCAGACTTTGTTTTTGGTTCAGTTATTTCAGTTTACGCCTTAGGCTAGATGAATATAATTGTCTCTTAGCTCTAGACAATAGCATCAGTTTTAGGACTTTGCCTGCTCATCCCGGTTTCCTTCGGGCGGGACATAGCAGAGATATCTTGGACGACCTTTGTTTACTCTGCAAACAGGGAGATACTTGGACATGGATGCCCAACTGTCCCGATTTCCTGCTTAGGCGGGACAGCTGGCATCACCTACAGATATGTTTTTTGCCAATATTAATACAATAGGATCCAACCTTTTACTTACAAAAAAAAACATTTAATGTTCTTGGATTGCTCACTATAAGAGATTCTAGTTACTTGTGTAAATGTTTGGGGGTGTGTGGGGTTGTTAGGATGATTTTCATTTAGCTTGTCGGCTTGGACTTGTTGTTTGGGGTGGGATGTAGACACCTCCTTGTTCCTCAGAACAATCGCCAGCCTTGAGACCTTAAATGGTCAAAATCGATGGGAACCTGGGATTGAGCGTTGGTTATGTGTCCTAGAGATCCTAACCATTGCAGGGTAGGATGGGCGGGTAGTAAATTCGTATTCTTCATCGGTTGAATGTCGTACATTGCTTTGAGGTGCTTGATGTGATTTTATGTTAGGTCGTTGTGTTTGTTGTGGCGTGAGTTGCATGCATTGTGTTCGTCGTCGTGTTGCGATGTTGAAAATAATGTCATTATTACCTTCCTACATACACACACAAAAAAAAAATGCACTTGTTCGGTGAGGCTTGTTGTCATAACGAAATGGGAGGTTTGTTACATATGGTATCAGAGCTGGTTCGACCTGGGACTTGGGATCCCCACGACTTTCGTTGGTATGATTTGATTATAATGTTACTAATTGAGTTGACTTGTGTTTGTGCAGGTAATAATCGTTAGAGGAGGCCGCAGAGGCAGATGATGGGGTGCTAGGGGAGGAGGTGCGATGCCTCCAGTAGCATCCACACCTAAGGGGTCTAACCCCTAGGGAGACAAGCAGGTTCTCAAACAGGAGCAGATAACAATTGGTGATGTAGTCGTAATGATGAGATCTTTTCAATGCATGTCCGAGGCACTGATCAGTCGTTTGGATAGAGATGAGGCCAGGGCACTGGCACCCGCTGAGGTTCCACCGCGTTCTCCGGTCGGTACTGGTTATGTTCACCGTGAACTCGAGAAGGTCAAATTTCCTGAGTTCTTTGGTGCCCCGTATGGCGCAGCCACCGAGGCATGGTTGGATAACATGGAAATGTGCTTCACACTTCACAATTATACCTCCAACATGAAAGTTTGCATGGCGGTATTTCAACTGAAGGGGAGCGCTCTTATATGGTGGAAGATGCTCCTACCATAGCGGAACATGGCCATCGAAGATGTCTCATGGGAACAGTTCGAGGAACGGTTCTGAGAGAGGTGCCTTTGAGAGGAATTCATTGAGCGTCAGCTCAATGAGTTTAAGACCTTACGACAGGGCGGTCATATGATGAGCCAGTACGAGGCCCATTTTATGGAGCTGCTCTGGTATGCTCCGCACCTTAACACTAAGAATCTTAAGGTCAACATGTTCGTGTTCGGCCTTAATGACAACCTACGTGCAAAGGTTAGGATTTTGATGCCTCAAACCTTGCATGATGTCATCTAGAAGGCCCTCATATTAGAGGAGGAGCTTATCTGGAGCACAACAACATCAAACACCAGCCAGACATACACTGGGATATCGTGGCTTCCAGAGGGGATCCACTTTCACTACACCTTGGCGACCAATGCCTCAGCATCGGACACCTTATCGGGGACCACAATATCTGCAGTAACGTCGACTGCAGTAGAAATAGTCTAGGCATGTTCAGCAGAACAGACCAGGATACCAGGTCGGTGGGCTGTCATCTTCTACTTCGAGTACCAGGTCTACTGGGATGAAGATGGGGTGTTGGACGTGTCGATAGCCACACTACCAACGCAACTTCCCTATGGAGAGGACCAGAGTATCTGGATCAGCCGGACCCACTACCATGGGAGATATGGGCAAGGCCCATCGGATTCATGCAGCGGTGAATAACCGCCAGGCAGAGAATCATTCGACAGTGCTCGAGATGACAAGTACCGTCGTTGACCAGACCCTTAGTATTTTGATAGATCTCTGTGCTACCGAGAGTTTCATTTCTGGTGCAACGCTAAAAAGGATTAAGGTAAATACAGTGGAACATGATGAGTTTAGCTTCGTAGAGATGGCTTCGGGAGCCAAACAAAAGGTTGGAGGAAGGGTTACGAGATGTATCCTTAACCTAGGAGAGTTTGTCACCAGATCCAACCTGTACATCATGATCTTAGGATCTTATGACGTCGTGATTGGTATGGACTGGTTGGAATCGCATGAGGCGATACTCAACTGTAAGATGAAACGGTTGACCTTGGTTGATGACGAGGAACAAAGACATGTGATTGTAGAGCAGAACCAGGGAATTTCCCTGAGGTTCATTTGTTCCTTGCAGCTTCAGAAGAGCATGCGCAAGGGATGTAAGATTTATGTGATCCTTGCATTAAATGAGAAGGGAGTAGTGGAAGGTCTAGAACACCTTCCGGTGGTGAGAGAGTTTAAAGACATATTTTCGGAGTAGTTACCTGGGATGTCACCGGAGAGGGAATTGGAGTTTACCATAGACCTAAAGCCAGGGACTAAACCGATAGCAAGAACACCTTATCAGATGTCGACCCTAGAGTTACAAGAGTTGAAAATGCAACTGAAGGAGTTGTTGGACCTAGGACTGATACGTCCCAGTGTGTCACCGTGGGGTGCACCTTTTATTTTCATACAAAATAAGAATGGGTCATGGAGGCTCTGCATTGACTATCGTCAATTGAACAAGGCCATGGTCAAGAATCAATATCCGTTGCCGAGGATTGATGATCTGTTCTATCAAATGAAGGGCTCGATGGTGCTCTCCAAGATTGATTTGTGATCAGGGTATCACCAGTTACGGATCAAGGAGGATGAGATCCCTAAGACCGCCTTTAAGACGAGGTTTGGACATTACGAGTTTATTGTTTTACCGTTTGGACTAACAAACGCCCCAGGGGTATTTATGAGTTTGATGAATGGGGTGTTCCACAAGTATTTGGACAAGTTCTTCTAAGTATTCATTGACGATATTTTGATTTACTCTTGGACAATGAAGGATCATGACGAGCACTTGCGCTTGGTACTATGGTGTCCGCGAGAGGACAAATTGTATGGGAAGTTGTCCAAATGCTTATTCTATCAATCAAGGATTCACTACTTATGGCATGTCATCTTCGGTGAAGGCATCGTCGTGGATCCATCCAAGGTCGAGGCTATTATGGAATGGAGTACGCTAACGAATGTCCCGGAAGTGCATAGCTTCATGGGTTTGGCATGATATTATCGACGGTTTGTCGAGGGATTTTCGAAGATAGAAAATATGATCACAAAGTTGCAGAGGAAGAACAAGAAGTTTGTTTGGACAGAGAAATGCGCAGAAGCATTTTGGAGGCTCAAGGAATTATTGACAACAACACCGACACTAAAGGTCCCTGACATAGACACAGACTTCTTGGTATGCATGGATGCATCCAAGAAAGGCTTAGGCGAAGTCTTGATGCAAGATGGATGAGTGATTGCTTACATTTCGAGGAAACTGAGAAGGCATGAGAAGAAATACTCGATGCACGATTTGGAGTTGTTAGCGATCGTATATGCCTTGAAGGTTTGGAGACACTACCTTGTTGGACAAAAATTTGAACTAAAGACTGACCATTGTGGACTACAACACATTTTTACGCAAAGCGACCTGAACGCGTGACAACGACGTTGGTCAGAATTGCTTAGCGAGTACGACTTTGAGATTACCTACATAAAAGGAACAGTGAACAAAGTGGTGGATGCATTGAGTTGGAGACCACGCATATTTTTGGTGCTGCTGCTTAAGACAAATCTGCGTGAAAAGATTCTAACTTTACACCGTGATGATGACTGGTACAAAGAGGTCGAGGGTTTTCTCGGACAAAACACAATGATGGTACCAGAATTTGAAGGATTTCCGTTTGATAGTGACAGATTATTGAGGTTTAAAAATCAGATCTACGTACCGTCGAACAACAAGTTGAGGATGTTGATCCTGAGCGAGGCTCATAGAGCAGTTTACATGGCTCACCCGGGAGTCACGAAGATGAGGGAAGACCTTAAACCCTTATTCTTCTGGAAGGGAATGAAGGAAGACATAGTCAACTATGTGGCCAGATGTCTAGAATGTCAGCAGGTAAAGGTTGAACATAGACATCCAGTAGGATTACTACAACCACACACTATTCCAGAATCAAAATGGCAGGTTATTTTGATGGATTTTATTGTTGGATTGCCACTGACGGCAAGGAGACATGACTCGATTTTCGTAGTAGTAGACACTCTAATGAAGAGTTCTCACTTTATTCCTATGCGTATGAAGTATCAGGCACCTGACATAGCTAGAGTTTTCATCAGTGATATTGTGAAGCTGCATGGCGTGCCTAAGAGGATTACATTCGATCGAGGATCGGTGTTTACTGGATGATTTTGGACGAGTTTCCAAGAGGCCTTGGGAACCCAACTTAACTTTAGTACTGCGTATCACCCGGAGACTGATTGGAAAACCAAATGAACTAACCAAACCTTGGAGGACATGTTGTGCATGTACGTGATGGACCAACAAAAGCATTGGGAAGAATTCTTGCCACTAGTGGAGTTCACTTACAAAAACAGTTACCAGAGCACCATTAAGATGGTGCCTTTCGAGTTTCTTTACGGGCGACTGTTTCGGATGCCATTGAGTTGGGATCGGCTTGAGGACAGGGTCCTGGTGGGACCAGAAGCGATCCAAGAAATGGAAGAGCAAATGAAGACAATAAGACAAAGAATTAAAGAAGCACAGGATCGACAGAAGAGTTATGCCGATGCGCACCGTGTCGACCGTAGTTACGAGGTCGGTGATCGAGTCTTCTTACGAGTTAAACCGCATAAGAGTTCGATCAAGTTTGATAAGGGAGCTAAAATCTCTCCTAGGTTGATGGGACCTTTCAAGGTTGTGGAGAGAATGGGGTCCATGGCCTATCAACTAGCCTTGCCTGATTCTTTGAGGCGTATGCACGATGTTTTTCATGTATCTGTTTTGAGACATTATATTAGTGATCCTACACATGTTATTGACATGAGTTCCTTGCAGGTATCAGATGAGGGAGCACTCACAGCTGAGCCGGTCTGCATCTTGGATTATCGCATTCGACAGCTATGACGTCGAACGATAGATCATGTCAAGGTCTAGTGGGACAATTATAGTCCTCACTCAGCAACCTGGGAGGATGCGTATGGTATGCGCCAGTAGTTTCCATTTTTTTTTGATAGATAGACATATGATACTGAGATACACTTTATTTTTGGCATATATACTGTGAAACTTCGGGATGAAGTTTAGACCAAGAAGGGGTGTATGTAACATCCCACTTTGGCGCTCTGAGCGAAATTATTCTTTGAGGACACTTGCTCGCAAGTGATCCGGATTATTATGCTATTAAAAATTTTGTTTTTGATTATGAGGCGTTATGGGATGATGACATGTTGTTTTTCCATCTTGACATACACAGGTGCTATTGACTCAGTTTTACTGAGTGTGCAGGATTTGGACCTCGAGGATGCAGAGGAATCAATGGAACCCTTGGACTCCAGATCGATTCGGGGAGTTTACCATTAGGGTTTGATTGTTTCACTGTGATTTTAGTGCTTGTGATTAGGTGATGTGATATGGATATATTCTGACATGATTCGTTGATAATGCAGGTTGACGATAGCTTGCCGACCAGACTCACATGTGGAGTAAAGGGGTCACGCACGACTACCAGACATGTTGAGGGAGAGGGGTGGACAACAAACCTTCCATAGACTACTAGCACTCTCTCCATGGCTCAAACTGTAGGTTAACAATTACCTAGTTCGAGAGGACCCACGATGACGTAAGGGCAGACTGCGAAAATGACTCACGATGATTCTAAGGGGCGCGCAATAAGGCATGGGCCTTATTCCTTAGAAGGCCTTAGTTTCCCACAAGTTCACCTGGTGGAGTGTTGACTCCAGGGGTTACTGATGTCTACCAAGTTAGTCAAGGGGAAAGTGGAACCCTTGGAGCACATAGTGCATCCTAAAGGGCACGTCGCTTAAGGGAACAAATGAGGCGAGTGGCACCCTTAGAGCACATAGTGAGTCCTGAAGTTCACGTCGCATTGTCGATGATAGAGGGATGAACTTAGATAGACTTGGGATGAATAATGTGTTAAGTATTTTTAAAAACAATTTCCCTAATTAAATGTCGCCAAATACAAAATTTAAGGTCTAAGTCTAAATTACGCTAGTGGTAAAATTTTGTCTTCTATAAAAAAATAATAATATTAAAAATTAAAAAAAAACATAAATAATCATTATGATCTTCGTTAAATCTTGTAACATGAAGGGAGTAAGAAACTTAATTTATTCATAAAAAAGAAAAAAAAAAGAAAAAAAAGTCGGTTGATAAAATGTAAAAAGGGAATTAATTGTTTTATCTTTTTGATAGTTTAAAATATACAAATTAAATGATAAAAGGGAAAAGTGGTTAATTTCCACACCTACCTTTTTGAGTTCTAATTAAAAGGGGAAAGGGGGGAAATCTTAAAATTTAGAAAACTAGGAAAAGAGGTAAACATAAAAAGGGAAAAAGGGGAATATAAGGCAAAAAGAGGAAAGTCAAACTTAGAAAAATATCTACCATTTAAGAGCTTTCTAATTTAAACTGAATTAGCAATTTAATAATAGGGAAAACCTTTAAAACCTATAAGAGAAATTGGGGACACCTAGGAGTGATTCTAGGAGTAACTTTAGGTGGGTGAGGGAAATAAGATAATTAACTAATTAAATAAATTATATAATGGAGGAATGTAGGAGATGGGGTACACTTGTACAAAGAATAATTTTTAGGAATTCATTTTTAAGATTTTAATTAAATGAGATTTTAGGAAATAAAGGAAGTTCAAAACTCTATATAAGGAAGGAGGGAGAAGGATGAAGGATCATCTTCTGTTTGCGTAATGTTACGCTGTAGAAATATCTACTTGACTGAATTACTTGTGGGAGTTGGGATACCCAGCTCGGAGAGGAGTGGTAGCTCGGCCTTACGAGGCGAGTTGGGAGCTAGATGAAATCTCTGGTTAGTGTGCATGGCCCCTTTGCGGCTCGGGGGGCTAAGGGGGGAGAAGAGTACCCCTAGCATTATTTGGGAGGTACCGGTGAAGTCTCGACGGTCGGGGAGTGGGAGTTGCACGGAGCGTGTGGACATCACTTAGAGCGGGCAAACAGGCAATGGTACACTTTCTTCGTTGGAATGGTAGATTGTTGTTGGTTTTATGATTGGATCTGCATGTTGATATGTAAGTAGATTGGATGTTAGATTGATGGCTGAAATTTTTCTTAACATAGCTCGACGATTGTTGACTCTCATGGCCTTCATTTACCCGCATGTCTTGACCACCTAGTTGCGTGTGATTGTGACCTTCGTCACTGTTAGCCTTCATCCCTATATCACCAATCCTCGCCTGAGAAATTGGCCAGGAGCCTGATCTATGGTCGTGGCCTTAGCGTTAAAAGACATATGGATCTCAATGCCCTGATTTTTTGTATGAGGATGGCGAGCGAAGGAAGTTCCCGTCAGTCGTCTACCCCTCTTGATTGTCCCTGGCTGGTTGATTGTATTGTGCCCTCCTGCGATTAATTTTTTCATTGTTGTGATCTTCTACTGCTTCTCCTTTTCACCCTGGAGTCATCGCTTACACTCTTCTTGGCTGAATGGTTATAGTTAAGGATTATAGTAGCCTGAAGCCCATCCAGGTATTTTAATTGTTGAGAGTTTGATTTTATTTTGTCTATTGACCAGTAATGAGTCGAGTTTCATTTAGTTTCTTTTTACTACTGATAGAATCCTTGAATTAATCGTTCATGTGATCCTCTCTATTTAGATCCTTGTGTTCTCCTACAGTTGTATGCGCTATATTGGGGTTCTAGCAAGGGAAAAACGCCTTGGTTTCATGCCTGTAGTTTGTTTATATATATTTATTTGTATTATGGAAATAAAGGATCGATTCAGGTCTGCATGTTTTTTTCAATGGTATCCTGGAAATTGAAATAAAAACGTTTTATCGATTCTTTGTTTGCTTCTTTATAATTGTATCCTGGAAGAGAAAAAAAAAAAGAGGGGGCCTCTGTCATTCCTGTCTGCAATCTTTGTTTGGCCTGCGATTTATTCCTCCCTGCTTTAATTTCATGAAAAACAACTTCGATCAGGGTCTGCGTTTTTGGGCTATGATTATTCTATGACTTAATTCGAAGCAGATGATTTAACCATGTCTGTGTTTTTCTTTCCTGGGCGGTGATTTTGTTTTATGCCTTGAATGAAGGGAATATTTTATTATTGTTTGTCGATTTTAAAACTCAGTTCTTCCACGACTAAGGGTTGCGGATTTGTTTTACCTCTGTTGGTTACCACGAGTTAGCAGGAGGAGTGCTCTCTACGTTAACCTATTGTTTTCGCATGAAATGTTCACCAAACAACTTGACTGTTGGTTGTAGTTACCACAAAATTTTCCATTAATTGGGACTGTCTCGTTGTAGTTTACCCAAATTGGCAGGTGGATTGTGGACTATTCTCTGTGTTTTACTGTTCATTGACCACGAGTTGCCTTAAGTCGACTTCATTGACAAGTTGCCCCAGCCTTTTACTTGTTGATTGTTTATCACACTGTTTTCTTCCTTTTCTACACAGTCCAATTGGTGTACACTTGGGATTATCTCTTCTCTCAGTGTTTCGGTTGTACGAAGTTTTGTGATTAGTTTTTTGCTCCCCTTTTTTTTTCTACGTGCATTAAACACCGTCTGAGCATCTACAATATGTTGCATCATTTTTCAATGAGAATCTTAACCCTTCAATTAATTACTTCCCAACCAAAGATAATGATTACAGTGAATCATCGTTGGAGGTTGTTGAAATTCATTATCTTGAGATTACACCATTTAATAGGATACCCTTAAAAAAAAATTAACACAATAACTTACCCTGTCTTAGTCAGCGATTTACCTAGGGATGTGAGTCCCGCCATTTACCTAGCCCATGGATAGCGCTGAGCCTGTCAGGTTGACAACCAGGATTACTTATCCATGCTTTAATGACTGTAGGGTAACAGATTTCTAAATGCCAAGTTATGGTTCATGGATTCAGTGAAATAATTTTAAGGAAATGATGTTTTTGGGATTTCTATCATAGTGGTAATGTTTTTCTTGTTGAATGGTATGATGATCCAATGGATATCTTTTTATATGGTTTGTTTAAATTTTTTCTGTATTTTTAATATGTTCTATTTAAGTTTAACATAGAGGGTATGCTTAAAGTTTACATTTAAGTTTAATGTTTAATTTTTATAAAAATGGTTTTATGTGTTTAGGCTTAGGTTCTTATGTCTTTAATGGCTATGATAATGAAATGTTTGGTCATATTTATGGCCACTTTAAGTATTTTCATTTATAGAGTAGAATTGGTTCTCGTTTATAATCGCAGAACAACTTTAGAATTTGCATTTGAAATGGACAACAACCACTTGTATAATTCAGACCACCATTGAAATTAATCGTCGACAGATTTTTAGATTTGTATTTATTGATGAACAGTTGATGTAATGGTTATCGTTGATAGTGTACAACCTGTGATATTTAAAGAAGGTTGTTTATAGTGTTGCCTTAAAAATGATAGAAATATATGGATACGTTTAAAATCGTTGTGTCGTTAAATGGTTAATATAGGTTGGTGTTAGTTGACTATTTAGGACTTGTGAGTTAGGCAACCTTAAATTAACTTAGATCAAACTTGTCACTTAACCTTAATATAGATTTTACCAGACTTGATGGTTAGAGTAATGTTTGCCTAGTTTTAGTAATTACTTATCTAATATGGATTAAATTAGATTAGTGAATTGAATTGTGATTATGGGCATGGTATTTAAACTTGCTAAATGGGTTGTATCTAATGTCTATTGATTATTGATGAATGTCTAGATTATAATTTATACAATCTAGTTAGATTTTAATTAATGATTAATTATATTTTTAATTATTAATCAGTCAAAGATTCATACTTGCTTAGTAATGTCCATTAAATGTTGATTTAGATGGTACTCTGATGACACTTGTAATTTTAAATTTCTTAATTGAATTTTTTTCAAGGCTAATTTAGATTGTACCTTAATGATATTTTGCATATTGGACATGCTAAGATGGGCTTGTGATAGATGACTAAAACATACAGTAACTATTGACTAGCTTGACTCGACGATTGATCGGGATATTGGCGAAGTTGTTTTTTTTCTTGTGCTTCCCATTGAGGGTGTTGATGTTCGTTCTAATTAATGTTCATACTTAGTCTTGTAAACATTTAATGTGTTTTGTTTTCTCATTGTAAGAGATTCTAGTTACTTTTGTAAATGTTTGGGGGTGCGTGGGGTTGTTAGGATGATTGTCATTTATCTTTTTAGCTTGGACTTGTTGTTTGGGGTGGGATGTAGACACCTCCTTGTTCCTCAGAACAATTGCCAGCCTTAAGACCTTAAATGATCAAAATCAATGGGAACATGCGCTTGAGTGTTGCTTATGTATCCTAGAGGTCCTAACCATTGCAGGGTAGGACGGGTGGGTAGTCAATTCTTATTCTTCGTCGGTTGAATGTCGTACATTGTTTCGAGGTGCTTGATGTGCTTTTATGTTAGGTCGTTTTGTTTTTTTTGGCGTGATTTGCATGCGTTGTGTTCGTCGTCATGTTGTGATGTTGAGAATAATGTCATTATTACCTTGTTACATACACACACACAAAAAAAAAATGCACTTGTTAGGTGAGGTTTGTTGTCGTAACGAAATGGGAGGTTTGTTACAAAATAAATGAAAAGAAAAAATTAGATTGTGAAATAATACAAGAATGTGTTGTTATTTATCTATTTAAAAATATGCAAAGCTGATAATACAATAATGTGTTGTTGTTTATATATTTAAGAATATTCAAACCCAATAGATGAAGACAAAACTATAGGTGATTTGTCTTCTGCTTCAATTTCGGTTTCAACGTCTTCTTTGACATTATGAGACAAATGTATTTTTTTTTTTGAAAAACATCAAATTGTAATTACAATCAATTATATTATTTCCAATATTTTAAATTTGAATTATATACTTTGAATTCTATACTTTCTAAATAAGGTCTCAATGTGTGTCATGTGCTCGATCATCATATGTGCATGCATACCTGGTTGAACTTCTTCTTGTTGAAAATCTCTATTTACATTATCAACATTTCTTTCTTGAATATTTGCATGTTCTCGTTTCTTTCTCCAATAATGTTCTTTCCTTTGTTCGTTTTGGCAAGTATCATCTCGAGTGTGATCAAATTTTCTCTTGCACAAACTTTTGTTTCCCATGACTTTTATAGTTATCTGTAAAAGATATGTTCAACAAAGACTTCACCTTGAAAAATGCTCAGCATTTATCTTTCAACATATAAATTGTTATTCCAATAAAAACTTGAACAAACATTAATTACCTTGTTCAACAAAAAACCAAAAAGATGATTTGAAACTTTGTTTAGGTGCTCTAGAAAACAATCATGCATCAATATCGATCCTCCGATTTAGCCTACGGAATAGAGGGAAGAAATAAAGAAAAAAAAGAATACAACTGCAATCAGTAATAGAAATGCTTTGAAATCCCTATCTATGAGCTCATATATGTTTGTCCATCTGATGAATTGTGTTAAATGTGTTCGGTCGAAAGCATATTCATACGATTTGGCGCGAAATGAAATGATACGACGTTTCTTTTCATTTTTTCTGACCAACAGAATTCGCTCAACACGCTTTCAGTCGAAAGAAGGTTTTTTCGGCCGAAAACCTTGAAAACCGTTTAGTTTTGACAGTTTCCATTAGAATTTAATCTTTCGGCTAAAATAATATTGTTTCGGCCGAAAGATTATTTTAGCCAAAAACATGAAATTGGGACTAAAAACAGAAACCAGATAATTTCCCCAAGCTTAACTGAACTTCGGAGGTTGCAGACTCCTGCAAATACTGAGAATTTGGTTTCGAAAATGACACCAGCTTTTCTAAAATTGAATCTACTTTAAATTCCTATAATTTGTTTTCATTTTCATTAATTTTTATTTAATTTTATTTAATTTAAAAAAACAATCATTGCTTAATATTATTTTCATTTGCATGCTTGGCTTCCTTGCTTGATAACCCTGATCTAGAAGATACTCTAAAATCTACATCAATTACCTCGCCATTAGTTAAGACTAGGAAATTGGTTAATTCTACGTGGTAATTGTGGCTTCCTCCTGCCAAACACTATAATTCTAGTCGTCTTTATTGGACTGACGTGGTAACGAAACATAGGTGTTGTTTTATTGGTATGTGTTGAGTCATTAACCTATGTTAAGGTGTAAGGTGTTGTTTAACTGTTTTATGAAATGGTTTTTTTGTCGTAATTTCTTGCAATATAAATTTATACCAATCAATGTTTTTTGTTATTCAAAATCAATTTCTGAATGTAGAAATAGATTCAGGAGAATGAAAAATCTCTAAAACACTTAGATTATACAAAAATAATCATTCAAATTTACTAATTTAAAAATTTCTCACAAATTTTTTGACAAATATCCACTTATTGTTGCTTATTTTTCATGTCATATTGCTTTGTTGGAAAATAAATCAAGTTGCATATTCCTAACATGTAATACACACAGCACCCTATACCATCCACTTGTGGCATGCTAACTCACAAAGCTATTGTGTGGCTTTACCTGTCACAAACAAACTATTACATTGTGACTTTACCTATCGCAAACGAATTATTACAAGACTTGTCACCTAGTGGCTCTCTTGTTGATTCATGTTTTGTCTTCTTCAAATTTTGTGATAATGATTTATTACAGCTCCTCCTTTATTTTTTGGAGAGGGGCTGCAAACCAGCTTAGTTATTTGTTATGATATTTGGATTATTAATCATCATTGTTGGTTCATGTTTTGTCTTCTTCAAATTTTGTGATAATGATTTATTACAGCTCCTCCTTTATTTTTTGGAGAGGGGATGCAAACCACCTTAGTTATTTGTTATGATATTTGGATTATTAATCATCATAGATCTTTCAGTTCAGTGCATAATTTCTTTGATTTCATTTTATCAAAGAAATTTTTGGATAATAATTTCTTTGAATTCATTTCATGAATGAAATTTTTGGGATCGATGAAAACATCTTAGTGTAATATACATGTTTTAAATTGATGGCTCATCCAAGTGAGCTAATCTTTGGATCC